>JAMKQA010009932.1:0-11784 GCA_024699735.1 Posidonia australis | reverse complement strand
TAATTATTGTTTTAAAACCATTGAATTTGTCATTTACAAGATCTATAAACTAAATTTTTTGAAATGTCTTGAATTTTTGTTTATATCTAATCTAAATGAAGTGCATCAAGATCCATGGAATGGATTTTGAATTTGAATCCTTAATATGTGTTTTTTGAGTTGTCCTTAAAATGCTAAAATGAGGACATGTCCTTAACTGAACTTTTCCCTATATATATATATATATATATATATATATATATGTATGTATGTATAGACACACACACACACACATGACACAGAACATATCTATCAGTCTTTTATAATATGCATAAGACAGAAATAAGACATGGAAATCTAGGGAATTATAAGGTGTTCTGCTGATTTCCAATGATTTCAAAGGAAATTATATGGTGATTTGCTAATTTTCAATATTTCAAGACTCACAAACACTGATATACAAACACCATTAATAGAACTAATGGTTCATAATACTGAAGTTATAAAAGTAATGGTTCAAGTTTCCACAAGGTGTAGAAATCTACTAGTGTCCAAATCATAAACAAAAATAATAGAAAATAAACTAATATTAATGGAAGATTTGATAATCTTGCTCATTGTGAACAATTGTTTCACCCTTAATCTCGACTTGTCATTTTAGATCCTCTTCTTGCCACCTAATAAGAGACCATACATATATAATTAATACAAATTTAAAAAAGAAAATAACATTTATAGAGGATTCTTTTACCCCCAATCCTTGCATCTCAAGCATTTGTCCCCCTAATCGATTCAGTTTTTCCTTCATTAACATATTATCCTCCAATATTAACTTATTCTACTCTTGAACCAATGTGAGTTCTTTTGTTGCAATATCAAGTTTAGATTGGAGCATGTTTTGAGATTCCCTAGTGCTCATGTCCCTAGAGTATCCATCCATAAAGCCCTTGAATATCCTAGGCCAAAGAATCTCTCATAACCCCCATGGTGACCACCATGTACCTCATCAAGGATTGGGCACCTAATTGATGGATCTAAACTATGGACTAAGTCTTCTTCCTCAACCCTTTCCACAACCTTGTTCTACATATGTATTAAAATAGAACACAATATTCAAATTTAAGATAAAGTCTACAAAAAATGAGATAATATTTAAAACTCTAAGAACATACACATATGACAATAGTATCTTTGTCAACAAAATTTCTATCTTTTCTTTGATGTATTGCTATAAAGGCTCCTATAGTTGAGTATTGATCTCCAAGTTGCATTTTCTATTCAACAAAAGAAAAATTAAATTAATCATAAACATTTAATGTCTATCTTATAATAAACAAAGCTCTAATGGAAGTACATACCATTTTATATTTATACTCTAGAAATGACCTTGCACCTGTGGTATGTATCATTCTTTTCAAAAGACAGGCATCCGTATTTTTTTTAGATTGGACCAATATTGAACATAAAAAAAGAATTAAGTACATAAATTAGAACAACTACATAAATGACACTCAAATTACCTTCTTCCTTTCAGTTTCCCAAAATTGTATCAATTGTTCCCAATACTCTTGAGAAATTCGACCATTTGGATGTTGGTTTCATTGATCCTCTGTTTTTGCAACTTCAAAACACTTTTTCAGATGACAACACCATTCCCTTAGCTTTTTACTAAGTGAAGCATTACAATACCTAACAAGTTGCTTCCAATCCACGGGATTGTCTTCCTCATCGACGAACTAATAATGATTCTACATATTGAGATAAATATTAATATAATAGAATTTGTTAATAAATCGAAAATGGCAAGAACTACACAAGACATCTACTTACAAAAATTTCGTCATAACATCCTCCAATCCTTTTATATGTTGATGCTCCCATTCTTGATATACAAGGAAGTAGTGAGCATCTCTTGCACATAAACCAAGCAACTTTGCAAGTTTTTTTTAAATTTTCTAACAGGTTGTCCATTCACCATCACACATTTCCACTTTGTTCCCTTTGGCGGTTTAGTGCCATTAAATCCTGTTAGTCCTCTTCCCTTAACGTTTTGTACTACCTATTAAATAAAACATCCAAAAGCAAGATATTCATTTCATTTTAATCAATTTTTATTTTTAAATGTAGTACACGAAAATATTACTTATAGTTTGAGCACTTACATGGTCTTGTAGGATTTTCTAATTCATCATCCTCCATTATTGTATCAGATTTGATAGTATCACCTACATTAGAGTTTGTTTCCTCTTCTTCTTGAAACCATGCAAGTTGTCTACCAATACATGCAAATTAATATGTTAAAAGGTGAGGAAAATATATGTTCAACAAAAACAAACCCATAGAAGAATGTGAGATATCTTCATTGTTGAATGTCCCAATGAATTGTTCCTCTCCTTCATTGTGAGGATCTGACATCATTGTACCTCCATTGAAAATTGTAACACTCGTAAATTCATTTTGTAATTATTTACACTTTTAACAATTTATTTCTAGGTAGGTGTTACTGTTCCGATGCCTATTTGTGCGATTTTGTAGTTTTGAACTTGGGCCTCGTGGGTCGAGTTCTATTTGTGAGTTCCTGTACTTATCCCCACGTGGTTGGCACTATGCACGGTTGGCACTATGTGTGCTTGACACTATGCTTATGGGTCCGTGTGTGGGCCCACATTTGTGGGCTGGTTAGTGTTGTGATTGGTTGCTAGTTCCAGCCTTGAAGCTAGCTAGTGTGGTTGTAGGTTGGGTCGTGGTGGTTGCGTGCATGCATGGAGGATCAGTTGAGTACCTATGTATCTTCCCCTGTGCGTGGGTATTTAAGTTGTGCAGGCATGCACAGTTTCCCCCACCACTTCCTTCCTTGTCTTTCTCCTCTCCTTCCCACAAGTGCCAATGCCTCTCCTCCCTTTTCCTCCCAAGGCAACTGGCACACCCTTCCCCTCCACCTCGCACTCACCCTCTCACTCTCTTTCCCACTCACTCACTCCCCCTCCATCTCGTCACTCACCCTCACCCACTCCCTCCCCAACTCCTCTTCCACTCTTCCTGCCCTATTGGTGTGCCCAAGGGCAAACGATAGTGTGCGGTGGTGTGTGGAGATTCAGAGAGTAGTCTTTGAGATTGAGGTAGCTTTAATGGAGCTCGAGGTAGCCGAAAGTGGCTAAGGTCAGCGTTGGGTTGTCGGAGGTGGCATATAAGGTATGCACCTCACCCCTTGTATTAGAATGCATGAAAAATGGTAGAAAAGCTAGGATTACATGAAATTTAAATAAATTTACATTTCTAGAATTTATTGTGAATTTATGGTGATTTATAGTAGCATTTATGGCAATAAATGTGATTGGTTTGGTTTTGAGTTTCTCTATGCTCTCTGGCTTTGTGATTTTATTTCGGGAGCTATGTTTGATGGATTTTGGTTTTGTTTGTGTTGATGTGGAATAGACTCAAGTGTCTACAACATATGCTTTATGTGCATTTTATCGTGGTTGCTTGGTAGGTCTACCCCTCACTCCCACTTGGGAGTAGAGCCGGACAGTATGTTTGGGTCGTTTTCTAGTCTCACAGAAAATGACATATTGAACTATTTCGGTATGTAGTTTTTCTGTCAGCTTTGGTCCTTTGGTCGTGTTTCAGTCGGTCGAATTCTCTCGGTCTGCCATTCAGGCCACGAGTGTTGACAATTGGCCTCCCATTTCGATCGACCAAACCAGTTCAGTCTTCCGAATCAAGGAATTTCAGCCTACCAATCGGGAATTCGGTCTTCCGTTTTGGCTCCCCTAGGGCCATTTGGGTCAACCATCTCAGTTTGACATACCGAACCAATGGTTTTTGGTTGACCGATCCTTTTCAGTCTGCCAAATCAGGGTCCAAATGCTTTTGTAAAGTGATTTTCAAGAATTTTCTAGATTTGCTTGTTTTACCCATTTGAGATGGGATTGTGGGCCATTAGTGGTGGTCTTGTGGGACACCCGATGCATTGATTTTGTGGAGATTTTGGATTATTTTTCCAAAGATATAAAATGGGTTTTGAAAATGGATTTTAAAGGAATGTGTTGGCCTATTTTGGAAAGGTGATTCTTAATTTTCTATTTGCAGGCCAAGACTCCATGGGACCATGTCATCTGAACCAATGAATGTGACAACATTCTCGGATGGTTGGGCATGTCTTGAGATACTTGAGGCAGAGATTCGTTGGGTCTTGGAGGTATGAGACTCTTTGACTGTCGTTTCGAGGCTAGGGTTGTAGATTGCAGGTTGAGGTGTTTTGTGGCATGACAGTGAGGTATGATACTCCTATTGCACCGTGAGCACTAAGGCTTGGTTGTCGTTGGGTATAAAGGTATGAGACTCCCTCCTGAGCACCATGTGGAGGACATTGTGAAAAGGTGTACCCTGTGGAGGTTAGTATGGGTGAGACACATGCCTCATAACTAGTAGCGTCCTAAGAGATAGGACTACCTTCCCAAGAGGGGTTGGCTATGAGTCGGTTCTCCAGGTAGGGGAAGCATGCAACAGTGGTTGGCTTCTGCACAGGGAAGCACATCGTGGCAATGTAATGCACCTCGGTGACTGCTTGTGGCCAGAGTTAGTTGCTTAGCACTGGGTTTCCCAACTCACTGTGTGTGGTTTTGGCTAGTGAGAGCCTTGTTTGTGGTTTTAGGCTGATAGAGCCTTAGCTTATTGGTTTGGCCAGTGTAGGCCGTGTTTCTTATAGTTTTTGGTGGAATTAGATAAAATGATTGTGAAATGATTTTAAAGAAAAATAACTATAGTTTTGTTTTCCGTAATTTTGTGGGGTGCTTGTTGGGTGACTTTTGTCACTCACGTTGTTTCCTCATGGTTTTAGGTTGCAAATGCTAGCGAGCGTGTTTTTGGCCTTTAGTGCATTTAGTCTGGAGTCTCATAGAACACATAGGTTACTGGTTGTATGATATTTCTATTTTGCTTTAAATTCCTGTAATTTAATTTGTTTTAAATTATTATGGAAATTGGGGACATTACAGATTGGTATCATAGCACCAGGTTCACTTGGTCGCACTAGCTTAGGGTGTCCGCTCTAGATACTCCATAGGTTTTGCATGCACGGTAGAGTTTGCACTTGATTTTCTTCATGGTCTTTTTTTTCTTGCTGTTTTGTTGTGGTGTAGGTATTTTGTCTCACTCCTGTTGTAGGATGCCTCCTCATGGTCACTAGGGTAAGTCCCTAGTCGAGGGTTCTAAGCCCCATAAGGAGATGAGTGGATGGAAAGTTGTTCGTGCCGAACTGCGAAGCTTGGCGCACGGGATCTACCATGCATTCAGCAAGAGTAGTTCCAGTGAGCCACCGAATGATCTGTGGCTGAACTAGGTTACGAAGCTTCATCTTCCATCATTTAAGGGCAAGGTCAATGCTATGAAAATGAGGCTTTGCTGGAGATGGTGGTGAAGATAGTATGGCATGCCTAGAAGAGCATTGGGTGTGGCTGGTGACTTATCTGTTAGATGGAGAGCCAGATAAGTGGTGGAAGTTAGTGAAGCTGTTGAAGTTCCCAAACTCAGTAACTGCTCAATCCAGTGGAAGGATTTCAAGGCGACCTTCTGTGACAAGTATTTCCCCACTCATGTAAAGGAGCAGCTTCGTCAAGATTTCCCAAATCTTGAGTAGGGCACTATATCGGTGCTCAAGTATGAGACTGAGTTCGCCCAACTAGAACGTTTCGCTCCCTGCTATGAGTCAGAAAAGTAGCAGGCACAAAGGTTTTTGGTTGGCTTGCAACTAGGGTTGTAGGTGAAAGTGATGGGCTGTCAATGTCAGACCGTGGAGGACATGATCGAGATGGCTTATCGTTTCAAGGTGGAGCACAAGAAGTTTCTAGAGAGCCACCGTAAAGGGAAGGGTAAGTCTTCTTTTACTTCCCAATTCTCCATCTCTTGTCCTCCAAATACTAGTAATTTGGGTAGTCCTGGGAAGAAGCAGACAGGGAAGTCTGGTGGTACCTTTGCATGCCAGCATAACTTTTCTAGTGGTAACAGAGCTGGCTTCAGTCAGACAGGATCCAATGCTCTAAGCAGGAACCAGTGCTTCAACTGTGGTTAGGTGGGCCACATTACTGCATACGGTCCTCATCCTTGGCGGAGTTCAGCCTCAATGGTGTGCTACAATTGTGGGAAGGCGGGACATGTCCAAAGGTCCTATCTAGAACCACCCAAGAAGGTAGGAAGCGTGCCACAGCAATCGATGAGAGGGCCGGTGTTCACTATTACAGCTCTAGACACTGGACCTTCGAGAGATGTTATTGAGGGTAAGGATGATTAGTTGGTGTTGTAACCCTCTGTAACTATTGTAATACTTTCTATAACCTAGACAACTGTTTGATGTACGGATGTGGTACTACTATTTTTCTTGGCTGTTAGGTTCTTTTATTGTGGTTGGTCGGATGGCCAAGGTGTTGTTTGACTCAAGAAGCTCTTTCTCCTTTGTCTCTAAGTCTTTTGCGGCAGAGTTGGGAGAGAGACCAACTAGGCTGGCCTTTCATCTCAGCATGGTAACGCCACTAGAGGAGCATAGTTTGGCATGGAAGTATTTGTAGTCTGTTGACTTGACGCTAAATGGCAAGAGTTCGATGCCAGCCTGATCGTGATGGACATGCAGGAGTACAATGTGATACTTGGCATGGATTGGTTGGCATAGCAGTCCACTCTGATTAACTGTGCTCAAGGGTGAGTTTATTTTGGGTCTCTTGATGATGGATCCTTCTTTGTGCAGGTGTTAGGGTGAGCCTAAGTTTGTCATTTCAGCTATGAAAGTTTATAAGTCTTTGGCTAAGGTTTGTGTGGGTATCTAGCTAGTATAGTTACCTCCACCTCTCCTGAGTTAGGTGTTCACAACATCTTTGTGGTATGTGAATATCCTGACGTTTTCCTTAACGATTTGCCTAGTATGCTACCTCACAGGGAAGTAGAGTTCTCAATTGATCTAATCCTCAATTATAGTGCTATGTCAAAGCCTCCCTATCGCATGGCACTAATGGAGTTACGAGAGCTTAAGACCAAGTTGCAGTAGTTGTTGGACAAGGGGTTTTTCAGGCCGAGTGTGTCTCCATGTGGAGCACTGTCTTGTTAGTTGGTAAGAAGGATGATTTGCTTCGACTATGTATAGATTATTGGATGCTGAATCATATCACAGTGAAGAACAAATATCCCTTGCCTAGCATTGATAACTTGTTCTACTAGCTACTATCTGCCTTGATGTTTTCGAAGATTGATCTAAGGTCAGGGTATAACCAATTAAGGATACAAGACTCAGACATTCAGAAGATTCCTTTTTGAACACAGTACAGGCATTATGAGTTCATGGTCATATCCTTTGGCTTGACCAATGCATTGGCTGCATTTATGGATCTGATGAATAGGATTTTCAACCCTTTTTTGGACCTGTTTGTTGTGGTTTTTGTTGATGATGTGTTGGTCTACTTGCCTGACGTAGAGACTCACGCCTTGCACCTGAGGGTAATTTTGGATACTTTGATGCATCATCAGTTGTTCGCCAAATTCTCCAAGTGTGAGCTAAGTGAAGTCATGTTCCTTGACCATTTGATGTCTAGAGAAGGCATCAGAGTTGATTCTACCAAGGTAGAGGTGGTGAGTAGTTTGGAGCAACCTAAGATGGTGATGGAGATCAAGAGTTTCTTGGGTTTGAAAGGCTATTATAGGAGGTTTATTAGCAATTTCTCCTCCGTAGTCAAGCCTTTGACAGAGTTGACTAGGAAGGGAGTCCTGTTCTATTGGGACCAGAATTGTGAGGCGAGCCTCTAAGAGTTGGAGTCTCGTCTGTTTTCTGCCCCTGTGTTGACTCTACTTTTTGGAAGTGGTGGCTTCACTATGTATAGTGATGCTAGTGGTGTTGGGTTGGGATGTGTTCTGATGCAGCATGGCAATGTTATTGCTTATGCTTAGCGCTAGCTGAAGGATCATGAGAAAAATTACCCAACCCATGATTTGGAGAAGGCAGTTGTAGTGTTCGCTCTCAAGCTCTGGTGACACTATCTGTATGGAGAGTAGTTTGAGGTTTTCACCAATCATCAGAGCTTGAAGTATATCTTCACATAGAGGGATCTCAACCAGAGGCAGTGTCGGTGGGTGGAGTATTTGAAGGACTATGATTTTAGTCTGTCGTACCACCCCAGGAATGCCAACGTGGTCGTCGATACTCTAAGTATGCACGTGTTGGCAAGCCTGATGGTTACGGAGTAGACCATGTTGGAGGATCTAGTGAGCTGCAGACTGAAGCGGCAAACTTAGGAAATGCTTGGTGCTTGGGTGGCCAACCTATCTGTTCTCCCCAAGCTAATAGAGTTCATCGTAGCCTGTCAGTAGCTGGCTCCATTTGTTCAGGTTGTGTTTGGGAAGCTGGAGGCTAGTAGAGAGCGTCATTTCTCTGTTGGGGCATATGGAGAGTTGAGATATAATATGCACCTATATGTACCCCAACATGAAGCTAGGTAGAGGTTGCTCGATGAAGCACATTGGTCTAGGTACATTATTCGTCTTAGGAGTACAAAGATGTACCAGTACCTAAGCAGAACATTTGATGGCCAAGCATAAAAAGGTATGTTGCTGACCATGTGGCGACGTGTGCAACATACCAAATGGTCAAGGTGGAGCATCAAAGACCTGTAGGAACCTTACAGTCATTAGATATTCCTGTGTGGAAGTTGGAGCACATGTCCATGGACTTTGTGACTGGTTTGCCATGTACTCATAGGAAGAATGACACCGTGTAGGTGATTGTAGATCAGTTGACCAAGTTTACTCACTTCCTAGCCATTCGAGTGAAATATCTGATGCATAGTTTGGCAAGGTTGTATGTTTTCGAGGTGGTGCAGTTGCATGGTGTTCCGGTGTCCATCGTGTCTGATAGAGACATAAGGTTCACCTCAAGGTTCTGGAGGACACTACAAGAGGCCTTCAGCATAGTGCTCAACTATAGCACAGCATTTCATCTTCAATCGAATGGTCAGACAAAGAAGACTCTTCAGATGCTGGAAGACATGCTTAGAGCATGTGCCTTGGACATGCAAGGGAGTTGGGAGGACCATTTGCTGTTGATTGAGTTCACCTACAACAATAGTTATCACTTAAGCATCGGGATAGTGTCGTACGAAGTCCTATATGGTAGGCCATGTAGATTGCCGGTTTGCTGGAGCGAGCTAGGCAAGCGTCAATTGATTGGTCCTGAGTTTGTGTAGTTGTACACAAACAAGGTTGATTTAATCTGTAGAAGATTGTTAGTTGCATAGAGTCTGCAGAAGAGTTATGTTCACAAGAAGCAGAGACCACTACAATTTCTGGTGGGAGATTGTATGTTCCTGAAGATGTCGCCAACTAACGGGCCATGAGGTTCGGGAAGCATGGCAAGCTAAGACCTCGCAATATTGGCCCGTACCTAATTACCCAGAGGATTAATGAGGTTGCTTATTGATTGGATCTACCATCAGAGCTGTCGTCTGTGCACGATGTGTTCCACATCTCCATGACGAGGAAGTGTTTGGCTGATGCATCTCATGTGATTCCAATTCAGCTAGAGGAGCTCCAGGAAGATTTGTCCTTTGTGGAGGATGCCGTTTAGATCATTGACCACAAGGAACAATTGCTACAGAACAAGGTGATTCCGCTGGTTTTGGTGCAATGGCGGCATCATGGAGCCGAGGAGGCCATGTGAAAGTACGAGGAAACCATCCTAACCTAGTATCCATATCTTTTTGTGTACTAGTGATTTCGAGGGCGAAATCTTCTTTTAAGGTGGTCAGGATGTCACACCCATAAATTTATTTTGTAATTTTTTACACTTTTATAAATTTATTTCTAAGATGGTGTTACTATTTAGAGGCCCATTTGTGTGATTTTGTGGTTTTGAACTTGGGCCTTGTGGGTCAACTTCTGTTTTGTGAGTTCTTATGCTTTTCTCCATGTGGTTGGCACTATGTTTTGTTGGTGCTATGCTTGTGGGCTTATGTGTGGGCCCGTGTGTGGGCCCACATTTGTGGGCCGATTGGTCATGTGGTTGGTTACTGGCTCGTGCCTTGAAGCAGGCAGGTGTGGCTAGAGGTTGGGTCGTGGTGGTTGCGTGCATGCATGGAGGATCAACTGAGCACCTACATATCTTCCCTAGTGCGTGGGTATTTAAGTCGTGCAGGCATGGACGTTTTCCTTGCACTTCCTTCTTCTTCTTTCTCCTCTCTTTCCCACAGACGCCAATGCCTCTCCTCCCTCTTCCTCCCTAGGCAACCGACACACTCTTCCCTTCCACCTCCCACTCACCCTCTCACTCTCTCTTCCACTCACTCACTCCCCCTTCCTTTCACCACATACCCTCACCCTCTCCCTCCCCCAACTCCTCCTCCACTCTTCCTCCCCTGTTGGTGTGCCCAAGTGCAAACGGTGGTGTGTGACAGTGTGCAACGGTGTGTGAAGCTCCGAAGATTTGTCCCTGAGATAGAGGTAGCTTTGGTGGAGCTTGGGGTCGCTGGAGGTGGCTAAGGTTGACGTTAGGTCATCAGAGGTTAGATATAAGGTACGTACCTCATCACTTGTATTAGAATGCATGAGAAATGGTAGAAAACTAGGATTGCATGAAATCTAGGTAAATTTATATTCCTAGAATTTATTGTGAATTTATGGTGATTTATGGTAGCATATGTTTTATGTGGAGAAGAGTTGACCAGTAGGTTTAGGCCATTTTTTGGTCTCGTAGAAAACGACATACCGAACTATTTTGGTATGCCGTTTTTCTAATCAATTTTGGTCCTCTGGTCGTGTTTTGGACGATGGAATTCGCTCGATCTGCCATTCACACCATGAATGTTGACCTCCCATTTGGTTGATCGAACCAGTTTGGTCTTCCAAACTAGAGAATAACGGCTTGCCAATTGGGAATTTGGTCTTCCGTTTTGGGTCTCTTAGGGCCATTTTGGTCAACTGTCTCGGTTTGGTAGACCAAACCAATGGTTTTTGGTTAACTGATCCGTTTCGATTTGTTGAATCAGGACCCAAATGCTTTTGTAATGTGATTTCCGAAGATTTTCCAGATTGGTTTGTTTTACCCATTTGAGATGGGATTGTGGACCATCAGTGGTGGTCCTGTGGGACACCTGATGCGTTGATTTTCTAGAGAATTGGGATTAATTTTCCAAAGATATAAAATAGTTTTTAAAAATGGATTTTAACGAAATGTGTTGGCTAATTTTGGAAAGGAGTTTTGTGGTTTTCTGTTTGCTAGCCGAGACACCGTGAGACCGTGTCACGCCCCAAATTTTCCACAATAATTTAAACAAATTAAATTACTGGAAAACTAAAGTTAAACAGAAAAATATCTAACCACCAGGAACCTGTGTGTGCGGCTAGCAGACTCCAAACTATATGCACTACGCTAAACCAATCGCATGTCTGCACCTACGAACAAAACCACAAGGAAAATGCATGAGTGACCAAAGTCACCCAGTACGCACCCCACGAAAACTGCGGAAAACAAAACCATAATCAATTTTCCTTTAAATTCCTTTCGCTAACCATTTCCTCAAAGCCTCAGAAACTAGGCCCACACTGGCCAAAACCACAAACCAGGGCTCCACTGGCCCAAAACCACAAGCAACGACCCTCAATGACCAAAACCACACACAGTGAGTCGTGAAGCCCGACGCCAGGCAACCAAACTCTAGCTACACGCAGTCCACCAAGGAGCGACCCCAGCATTCTGCACTGCCATGGTGTGCCACCCTGTGCAGGAGCCAACCACCGTCCCGCGATTCCCCTCTCACAGGAGAACCCTCAGAA
>JAMKQA010009931.1:0-12764 GCA_024699735.1 Posidonia australis | reverse complement strand
GAAGATAAACGTTACCAAACAGGACCATAATAATACCTATAGGTATCAATTACGTCGTGTTGGTAGATGTATCGTACCCATGGTACAATTCATACCATGTTAGGCACGAGGGCCTTATGTCAAGGCCCAAGCATGGCCCATGGCATAGGCCCAATGGTGCCCTGGCTATGGTGTGCTTGGGCCTTATTATGGATCATGTTGGGGCTTGTGGCATATTTCTACCCATTACGGAGCATGTTTGATCTATGTCATATTTTGCCCCATGCTTGGTTTTGATACTTCTTCACAAAACTCAATGTAAAAACTACAAACCATAAATTTAAATTTTATAAAATAATAATTGAAACTTTAGGAACAAAGAGTACATGTTACATCTTCAAGCATTTAAAAAAAAATGAAGAAATAAAAGTTTAAATTTTTTTAAATACTAATTAAACTTCAACAACAAAAAAAATTGAAAAATACATGTAAAATTTACACATTCCTATTCAAGATGATAATGATCCTCCAATAACCATATTTTCTAACTCTCCAATCTAATCCTCTTGATTTTGTTGATAACGGTGTTGAGCGGGCCCCTAATCATTTACACATTAGAGTTTCTAGAATATCAGCTTTCTATCTAGGTCTTCTATCATTTAAGACACTGCTACTTAAAAATAGAAAACTTAGTTACAAGCAACTGAAGATATTGAAATGATTGGTAGATATTTAGCCATAACAAATAGAATAGGAAATGTCATACTTTGTTTCCTCTACGAATCTAATATGTCAAACTGAGTTATATTAGGATATTCAATAAACAAATATTAGTGTAATTTGTTTCTTATTATTCGTGAAGAAGAAGATGATGGAGGTTGATCATCATCATCATCATCAAAAAGTTGCCAAGACTTCCATAGTGAAGAAGATTGTGTAGACACTACTAGAAAATTCAAAATTGTGAGGACAAGTTGTGGGGACTTAGCGAGAACAAGTCCACATTAAGAGTTTGTAAGGATTTAATGAGGACTTTTCCTCACTTAAATTTAGCAAGCACTTTGCGAGGACAAGTGCTTGCTACTTTCACCTATGCATTTTATTGTGTATGTGGGCCTTTTACCTATTTCACTCTTCCACCATTCCTCGATCTCCTCTCTTCATTCTCCTCTCCTCCTCCTCATCTTCCTCCTTTAGATGTTTCCTTCTCCTACAATTTAAGGTGACCACCCACCCTCTGATGATCCAATGCTACACTTCCTCTCTGTCCTCTAGCAGCACTAGTTTTCCTCTGAACTCTAACAGCATTGCTCATTCTCCACAACACTCCTCTCCTCCTCCTCCTCTCATCCTCTCCCCCCATCCTCTCTATTTTCTTTTTGATTTTTGATCTTGTTGGTTTGGTGGTGGGTTTTTAAGTGGATGCGTCGATGAGCGTGCAAGTGTTGAAGTGGTGGATTGAGGAGAAGGCGGTGTTGGTCTTACGGGAGCTTGAGGGCTTGATCGTTGCTGCTGCGGTGTTGCTGGCCTCCTTGAATCTTCCTCTGAGTCTTCCTCCTCCATTGTGTTGTCAATTGTGACCTCCGAGTAAGCTCCTTTTTGGCTCTAGATGGAAAAACACGACGCTAATAAAGGTTGATTAGAAGTTCTATACTTGATCTTGACTACCATCAACAGAAATAGTGCGAAGCACTTTTTTTTTGGGCAAAGATTATTTTTATTAATGATTTAGGGCATACAAAAAGTAATGATACACCTCCAAAAGAGGACAATGGCCTTTCAATCAACTAACCCAAGGATTAGCTTGAAAAGACTCCTGTCCAAAACTCATGCCTTTGGGAAAAAAAAGAGAAGAAAAAGGCTACCCAGTGCTCCCCCTAACACAAATATTTAAAAGACTCCATCTATTTAGATTACAAATCCCTTGAAGACTTTTAGGAAGACAAGAATAAGAAATAAAAATCTTGTTGGCCTTGGACTTCATCCTTCTTTAGCTCAGAAATCAGCAGTCATATTCGCTCCTTTGTAAACATGCGTAATTGTTACGTGAAATCTCTTTCTAATGAGTCTACACCAATGAGCACATTTCCGGTTAATAGCAATTGTCCCATTCAACATCCGAATCACCTGTAAAGAGTCCAATTGTACTTCGTTGACCTGAATACCACGATCATCACATAGGACTAGCATATCCTAGATAGCTCGAACCTTTGCCACATGTTGGTAATATACCCATAGAAAAAAGAATAGGCCAGCCTCACGCCTCTCTTTAAGTCACGCACGAGTCTACCACCGCTAGGGCCGACCTAGGACGAAGCACCATCTACATTAGCAATCAATCCCGATATAGGAGGCCTCCACTTCACAATCATACACTTGGCATGAAGGCCAGGGGGCACATTAAAGCCAGCAGCAAATAACACGTCAGTAGGTCCACCCCAAGCAATAAACTTCCTATTAGACAGTGCAAGATTATTATCAGAGATAATATGATGAGCCACTTGTTGCCATTTCTTATATTGCATGGAGAATCTTCTGTTGCAACGTTCCACCCATATGTGCCAACAAATAATCCCATAAAGAAAACCAACAATAGAACGTCCGTATGAAAGGAGAGACCCATAATTTTGCCAATCCCGAATAGTTTCATGAATATTATCCCTCACCTTCATATGGAGAAGATGCCCAAAATAATTCCAAATTTTTCCTCTAGATCACCAAGAATAAACAGATGGTTCCCCGTTTCAATCTGAGACTCCATACAGCAATGACATTTAGAAACAAAAGGCTTGAACATTAGAATCCACTGATATCGCATTCCAAGCAATCTTTCACAAGAAAAGAGAAATTTTAGGTTGGAACCAAGAAGACCAAGTCCACCTCCAACATCACTCCATAGGAGTAGACGAAACAAGCAGTTTTGCTGCACTTTTATTAGAAAAAATTCCATCCTTTGTTGGCATCCAAATAAACATATCTCTACCTGCTTGGTCATTGACATGAAGATTAAAGAGAGCCTCCCATATATTTGTGATGTCTTGATGAGTTCCCCCACTTGATCAAAGAATAAGCCCTTATGGAAATACACATCTCCAACCTTAGCACCTACATCAGTGTGAGAAAAATGAAGAAGCCTATTAAAAAGAATCCCAACTTGAAACCATTTTTCCATCCAAAACTCAGAATCTCCCTTATTAATAACCCGTAGAGAATGCTCAATAACCCAAGGCATAATCTTCATAAGAGCCTTCCAACGAAAGGAGGAGAAGGAAGGGGGAGGCATTAACCAACCCCTACGACTCACACTGTACTTAGAAGCACAATAGATGCTCCAAAGTGATTCTTTAAGAAGTAACTTCCAGTAGCTCTTAATATTAAAAAGATGATGCATATGATCAAAAGTACGAATACCCAGTCCAAGGTCATGATGAGGTTGAGTGCAATCCTCCCAACGAACCCAATGCATTCTTTTTTTGCCATCCTTACTACCCCATAAAAAATCACGGATTAGTTTATCAATATCCTGCATGACATGATTAGGAATTATCAACACCGACAAGGTATGAATAGGAATAGAGCAAAGAATATGTTTAATCAGAGTGAGATGACCAACCATATTGAGGAATTTATACATCCAACCACTAATATGATATTGAATTTTCTCCACAAGATCTTGGATGTAATTCCCCTTTATTCTGCCAGCAGCCAAAGGAGCCCCAAGGTACATCAAAGGCCAAATACCCTGCGTGAATCCCGTCATATTCTCAATATTCATATTCCTACAAGTAGGGTGATGCCAATACTATTTACATTTATTTCTACCCATACGCTGTCCAAAAGCCAGCTCATATCTAGAAATGAAGTCCACCAAATTATGAATAGAAGTGCTATCCGCTCTGCTAAATAAAAGAGCATCATCTGCATAAAAGAGGTGTGAAGGACTAACCCCTCTCCTAGAAGTAGCATAACGGTGGCACAATCCTCTATCATATAACAAACGAACACCTATACTAAAAACCTCTTGAGCCAGGATAAAAAGAATTGGAGAGATAGGGTCACCTTGCTTTAGTCCCCTGGTAGACTTGAAAAGATTTGTCTGTTTGCCATTGATAATGATAGAGAACCAATTATTATTAAGAGACCTCAGCATCAAATCAATAATTCGCTCAGAGAAGCCAAATTTTCGAAGAACAGATAGAAGAAAACCCCATTCCATACGATCGTAAGCCTTCAACATATCTAATTTAAATACCACATTGTCACCTCTGCATTTCTTATTTATATCCCCAATTAATTCTTGAGCTAACTGAATATGCTCAAACATATCTCTACCTTTAACAAAACAAGCGTGCTCCAAGCGAATAAGTTTAGGAAGCCACTGCACAAGTCTATTATTCGAAATTTTGGAACAAATTTTGAGAGGAATGTTACCCACACTAATAGGTCTAAATTGAGCAAAAGTCATAGGATTCTCCACCTTCAGGGATCAAACAAATCATAGAGGGAGAGATACTCCCATGAAACTTCCCACCAACAAAGAAGAACTTAATCAACTCAAACAAATCTCCCTTAATTATATCCCAAGCCGCCATATAAAAAGAGTGGGAGAACCCATCCAAGCCTACAGCAGCATGTGACGGTAGGGACTTGAGTGTATACCATATCTCCTCCATATCTGAAATCTTGGTAAAAATTAAAGAGTCCTCATCCGTAATAAGCTTAGGAATGCAATCAAGCATGGCCTCGTCCTCCATGCTATCTTTCGCTGTAAATAATTTTTTATAAAACTCCATACTTACCTATCAGATATGCTCCTCGTTGTCAATCCAATTCCCTCTTTCATCTCTAATAGCGTTGATGTCCGACTTGCTTGTGCGGTGCTTGACAATAGAGTGAAAAAAGGAAGAGTTCTTGCCACCCTCCCGAAGCCCTTGACAGTGAGCCTTCTGGGACCAAAACTTCTCCTCTAGTTTCAGAGCATCGTCTAATTCCTACTGAGCTGCAAGCATCCTGCCCATGCGTTCTAAGGTGAACTCTTCATCCAGCAATCCTTGGCTAACAGCAACCTTTTCTTCTGCCACTTTCACCTTGTCGAAGATATTACCAAAGCACTCTCTATTCCATGCTTGTAAGTCGTTTCTCAGCCGCTCTAGCTTACAAACCCACCGTAAAGACATGTCTCCATAATCCATCACTACATTAGACCAAGACCTCTAAATGATTTCTAGACATCTGGAGTCCTCCAGCCACACGTCGAGGAATTTGAACGGTCTTGGTCTAAACCAATGCTAAGGTAAAACTTCCACCAGAAGAGGAGAATGGTCTGAGTGAATCCAGGAGAGATGTGTCACCTTCACACGCAATGCCTGAGCATGTTCGTTCACCAAATAGCGATCCAAGCACGCAAGAATCCGATCATCTCCCAACTGATTATTGCACCACGTGAAAGTATTACCTGTAAAGCCTGCATCAGTGAGTAAACAGGAAGAAACACATTCTCTAAACTCATTCATGAATATCCTTCTGGGAAATCTACCTCCCTTTTTTTCCGAAGAACTAAGAATAGAGTTGAAGTCCCCCATCACACACCATGGAGCTTGGCATCCTCTCTAAGCAATAGAACCGAGATGTTCCCAAAAGTCACGGCGTTGTATGCCATCGCATTTAGCATAAACATAGGTATCATTCACCATATAACCTACTTCACTGTCAAACATCTTCATCGACAGGGCTTAAGAAAAATACTCCGTAACTACTAACTAGACTGAAGCCTTCGCAAAGACCCATATTTTGGCTGAATTAGGGTCATTAAGAACAAACCTGTCAAAACCAAGTACCTCCTTCAGAGTCTCTCCTTGAGCAGCATCAATCATGGGTTCAAGAATAGCCACAACTTGTGGCTTATAGATTTTAACTAAACGCTTGAGCCTTCTCACAGTGGGACGATTCCCTACCCCTCTAGCATTCCAAATTATCTTCCTCATTTGAAAAAATAGCAAAGGAGTTATGGCCTGTCGGGAAAGACATGCTTCTTGTAACCGGCCCTGCTTTGGAGAACATATTATCATCTGTCATGCCCACATCCTTAAGAGATGCCACGTCCTGAACATGCAACTGCTTTCTTGGTCTTCCTTTTCTCCTTTTCCCAGCTAGCACTCCATCAGAGAGATGACCCTCCATGCTATCTCCATTTCCCCCAAGCGACCCTTCTACTATCTCGACCTCCTCTTGCACTGATACACCATGCATCACGATTGATTCTTGATTCTTATTAACTTCTCCCCCTAGTAACACTACCTGGCTATAAGTTCCCTCACAGTGTGAATCACCATCACCATCACCTCCCTCTCTAACAAGTGTCTCATCCTCCATAGCCATATCAATGTCCAGACGTGGGAATTGAGCATCGCCACTGGAAGCATCTTCATCGTCTTCATGAAAAACCACCTTCAGCATCTCATGAATCTCCGGGTCATGCATCACACTGGGACGGAACCAAGGTGTCCACCAGAACACTTTCAACCTCTGTCCCTTCATAAACCACTTATCCCTAGTATAAATCTTGAGGAAATCAGATTCAAGGACCAGCAGATGTCTCTGATCAATTAGATTAATATCCACCAAGCCTCTCACGCCCTAGTTGGACAGAGCACGTCGCACTTCCATGATAGGTAGATGTGCCGAGAAGAATTTGAAGATCAATACCGTTTTATATGGGATTGAGAGGCGAGCCACCTCTAATGGAGTGAGAATAATAGCAGGCTTACCAAACTGAGTAGTAGGCTTCCTCACCGGGATATCATCCTCCTGAGATGGACCTCGTAGGGTATCAGCAAAAGACCTCCCATCCACCTAGGATGAAGAGGCTCCCCCTGGGTCCTCCTTGAGAACCCACAAAAAAACTGAATCCCGATCAAACCAAAAGCCTTTCTATATTGAACCTCAGCCTCGAATAAGAAACAACAACCTTCATCAGAACTAAAAAAGAGGTTGGAACCAGAGGAAAGAGACCAACATATCATAGGAACGACTTCTAAAAGAAACCGCAAACTCACCGGAACCTTAACCGGCCACGAAGAAGACGAACCAGACTGACGTAAAATACGTCTACAGTAGCATGAAAACCCGCACGGGGACAAAAAACCAACGCTCGGTCTACAAGAGCTTGAAGAACCAGAACCCGAGGAAGCCACGCAGTGCCCAAATATGAAGAAGTCCCTTCGGGGAACGCACGACCACAAACACCCTATTCGCCGGAAACACCCTAGTCGTCGCCCCTCCTTATCTAATAATGTCATGTGTGAAGCACTTAATTTTTTCTTTGTGCACCTAATTTCTATAGGATTGGGGGAAAAAAAGCAAGTTTTTGATTTGAGCTTTTTTCTTGTTTCTTCATTGGATTCTTGGGTACCAACAAAGGCAACGATTAATGAGGTTTATGCCCAATTGACAACCATGGTTGAGAGTGAGGTAGGAGAGGGTCTTTTATTTTTTCCCTACATTTGTTGCTTTGGTCTGATCGTTTCCTTTGATGCTGTTTGGACCATTTTTGTGGGGCTTGTTTCTCCATCATTGGCATTGTGGCTCAAAAATTTATTCTTGATGTCATCTTGCATATTAGTATTTATTAGGCATTGTGTTTCCATTTCTCTTGATGAACATATTTTGCTTCATTCATGTAGGAACATATTCATTGCTTCACTTGTTTCTCTTGTTAGTGTGTTATAAGCAATTGGTCTCCAAACGTTTTAGACATTTCATCTTATGCTAAGGTCAATATTTTTTTTATAAAATGAAGAATGTTGCATGTGTTATAAGCAATTGAAATTGGAGTTTTGTATTTTCAGTTGCTTTGCATGTGGAGGAATCTAGGAAGAAAATTAATCACTAGTTTGCATACAACAACAAGTACCATTCTCAACTTAGACCAAAAGTCAGCACAACATTCTTTTCTCTAGTTTTGTTAATTTTTATTGCATGCTTCTATTTGTGTGTTTGCATGCTCTCAAGGCATCAATGGCCTACATGATGCAATTGTAGCTAGGATTGTGCTTGTTTGATTCACAATTTAAAGGAAAAAAAACTTTGTGGTCGACCTTGAAATACAAATAAGACAACAAACGTTAATTGTAATATAAGCTCAACCTTGAAATTTGAATAGGTCAACCTGTAGATATCCTATTTTCACATTTTCCAGAGTCTATCTAGGATAGAAACCTTTGAGGTGTCCTAGATCACATGGCTAAGGATATATAACATATTTTCTAGGATTTTCATGATTTATTTAAAAACATTTTGATTTTACTTAATTCAAAGTCGTTAGTTGTGGGAGAGCTAATATGCCCGAACTTGTGGCAGGTTTGAGTCCCTTGAACGTTTTCAGTGCAAGTCATTAGCTGTGGCAGAGTTAGCACTCCTGTCCTACTCAAATTAGTGGCAAATTTGAGTATTTTGGGCTTAAAGAATATGTTTTTATGATCTTATGGAATTTCTAAAGTATTTTTGGATTTTTAATGTATCTCTATGGACTAAAATAAAAGATAGGAGTAAAATTGCAAAAAACACTACTAGAATTTCTACATTTTGCAAGAATTACTAGCGAGGAATCTTCTTCACAAAATTTTAACGTAGTAAAATTACAAGGACATAACAACGAAATATCCTTACCATATTCGAGCGAGGATATATCCTCGTTTCGTCCTCGCTATATATTTAGCGAGGACTTAGCGATGAATTGTCCACGCTAAATGTCCTTGCCAATTCAGATCTAAATATCGAGCAATGAATTGCCTCACCCCTCCCCCACCAATCCTTTTAGTCACCTACCTTTCCTCCCTTTCCTCCTTCACCGTCGTGCCCTTCGTGCCTCCTGCCTTCTCGCCTCGTGCCTCCTTGTAGTCGTGCCTCCTCACCATCATGCTTCTTGCCTCCTCATCGTCGTGCCTCCACCCTCCTCGCCGCCGTGCCTCTACCTCCTTGTCGTTGTGCTCCCTCCTAGCCATCGTACACCTCCGTCTCCTCCTCGTCTCGCTGCAGGTACATAGTTTCAAAGTGTGATAAAGTAGTTTCAGAGTTTCTAGGAAGGAACTTGACCATCTCAGAGTTTATTGTGGCAAACATCGACCAAAATGGCTTTGTGAGGTCAACAGAGTACACACGCCTTTCCTATTTGAGTTGCAATGAAATTTATTTCTCAGAGTTTATTGTGGCAAACATCGACCAAAGTGGCTTTGTGAGGTCAGCAGAGTACACACACCTTTCCTATTTGAATTGCAATGAAATTTATTTCTTACTTACAATGAGTTTTTGTTTCATACAAACTCTGGTGCTATTTGAAAAGTCTTGTCATTTTATTAAGGAAGGGAGGAAAAGACCCTAGAGGGATTTGGGAGACATAATTCTAATGTTTCTTTATTGTCCTGACACTTCAAGGATGTGGAAGATATCTAGTTTTAGGGCTTTCCCCCTCTTTGTGAGACTGGCCCTACATGTTGGTTTGTGGACAGGTTTAGATATGTACTTGGTTGTAAGAATGTGATCATAGCTGATAAACTTTGGAAATTGAGTGTTGCTAGATAGTGTTGTTAGATGGTGTTGTAATTTACGTACAAAGAGTTCATTTCAAGTGGTATACCTGGACAAGGAATTTGGAGGGTTAGCATTAACAATAGCCATCACTCTTGTTTGTTTTTCAGACCACCTCCTCTAATACTTATGAAGATAGATTTTGCAACATTATGGTTTATGGATAATTTTCTTCTCTATCTAATTTAGTAGTATCAATTGATTCTATTATTATTAAAGTTATGTTGTATTTTTACTTGAAAGATGAAGATTGGATGATTCTCATTGGATATAATCATCACCCAAAGAGGATGAGAGAATTACAAACAAATCAAAATGACTTGTTAGAGGTTGATGGCATTCAAACGAGTATAAGTAGGACTTCACCTGTCTCTTCCATGTAACCATAGTTAACATATATAATTTGATTTCCACAACTACTGATATTTAGAAGATTGAAGACTTGATTAAAAGAGACATAAATCTGAGGGAAAAAGTGACCTAAGTATGCAATGGCTTAAGTTAATGTATGTGAAATGCTCTCCCTGTCACAAGAGTACAAGACTTAATTGAAATGCCTCATAGAGAGGAGTGAATGATATGTACTTGATATAACTTTCATGATTTGCTAGAGAGATATAATCACAAGCAGATTGTAGAGCTGTGTGACATTTGATTTTATTTTTTCCTTTCCTTTTAAAGTTACCATTTTGTGTATATTGAAATATCTAGGTTTACTATATCAATACATCTATGCAAATCCAAAGTGTTTCGACAAATTGCAACCTACTGAAGCAGTTAAACCCAATCGAACCCAAAAAATGAAAAACAACCAAAACCATGTGCACCTGCACCTGCAACTTTACGCTACAGTACCTTGGCTATCACAACTGTTCAAAATAGTAGAAAAAAAACCTAAAAACTCTATATTTGAGAAATCGACAAGGACGTCAATGGGGTGGACATGGAGTATATGCCACAATATTCAATTCGTATTTGATTTCTAGTATTAGCTACAGAGATGCATCCGTGTAAAAAAAAAAAGGGCATACAGATGTAAATTTGGAGAATTCATATCCAGAGGACCAATACATGCTACAGATAACCAAGTAAAAGACAACGATCACGCAAAGAATATGTGATTCAACAAAAATGCTGTGTCCATAAGTGTATGGATGGGCGCTAGAATAAGAAGCATAGGAAAATGAATCAGGTGGCTTTTGTCGTTGCTCGCTAGTTATGTCAATTAGCTGTGGATTATTGTTTAATTGCGTGTGGACCAGACAAGTTAAACTGTTCATGAGATGTACATGGATTTGAATGGAACGGCAATTAATATATATGGTATGGTTGGTATGCGAGAGTCTCATTTGGTTTCGTGCTCTTGTTTGAATGATGTATTTTATTGCTTTGCTTTTCTTTCTTTTGGTAGTTTTGCCAAGCCACTGGTAACCTGTTATATATTTACAGTGATGATTATAATGACTATGCTACTTCCTATATAAAGCGACAATGTCTCATTGTCACAGTGACTGGGAGAACTCTTAACTCGTCACAAATCCTAGGTTCGAATCTTAAGACATGCATAAAAATTCACCTCTTACTATCTCAATCGTTAACAAAAAAAAAAAAAAAACTTCCTATATAAAGCTCCTCATTGCAGTCTTTAGATTACAATCATCTGAGCTAGCTGATAATTACGTAATACCAAAAAAATTCAATGTTCTAGATAAAAGGCATAGTGATTGTAAGCACATATTCATGTTTTGGTATGCATGTTGAAATTCACTACCATGTTCTAAAGTCATGTACATTGTGTGTTGGTGACATGTAGATGCTTCAATTGACATGCAATATTTTTGCATCTCTCTTTTACTTTTGGGCCTACATGAGTTGAAATATTTAGTCTACTGTAATTTTACATGAAATCTCTTATCTACATGTTTTTCTTCTTTCCTTCACATCTATTTATTTCTATGCCAAAATCTACACCACATTTCCATTTGTTTTGAAACGATTATAATTGCTTTTCCAGTAAATGTGTAACAATACCTCGGTAGTTTTGGTTGATACATTCTACAAAACCCCAATTATTCCATGCTAAAACTCTAGCATTTCCTATCATTGTTCACAATACCTAAACAATCATAAGTCTTCACAATTGCATCAAAAAAAAAAAAGATAATCATAGCTTTTGACAAAAGCATCAAAAGAAGGGAGAAGCAAATCAATAAATTCTTAATTATCATAAGTAGGAGTATGAAAGAAAACTAAATACACCAAAAACATCTAAATAATAAGACGTATGACTAAATTCCTCATTGCTTCTTTTTTTCCCTTGTTTTCTTTAAAATTCTTTTCCATTCTTTTATCCCTTTTTGTCATGTTGATGGACATGAGTTGATATGCGATGGGACTGAGTCTAAAAAGATGGTAAGGTTAGTTGATATGCAGTGAAACTTAGTCATGCTTCAAGCTAGTAGTTATAGTCATGGCCTTCTACATTATCAATTACATGATGCTCCAAGTTTCTTATTTTTAGAATGGATTTATATTTGAAAATTTTAACTTGTGCAAGTGTTTCAAGTAATCTAAGAAAATAATTTTAGTATTAGTGACTAGAATTTCCAATTAGTGAGAGAATTACTCATCATTTTTTAGTCATATATGGATCAAGAGCAGTTGGTGTGGAAGCTTTATGCTACTTCCAACACCACACGATTGTTGAACTATCATATCCAAATGAAACATTTTGAGTATTGCAGATATTATTATTGTAGTTTCTGACTTCATTTCATTTTCTTAGTTTACTAAATATTTAGACTTACTTCAAGAAACTCTATCATTGTCATGACTATTTTAATTGTTTTTTTATTTTGAAAGTTCAAAAAGTTTGACTACATGAGTTTCTTATCATTTCTTTCTTTTGTAGAGAGAAATGTCTTCCCATCGTGATTGGATGTATACACGAGTTGTGGATGGAAAAATGTGTATGAGTTTTTTGAATGGGGTTTAGGAATTTGTGGAATTTGCATATAATCAAGGTTCGAGTATTGTGAAAAGAGATGGAAAGAATACATGTCCTTGTAAAAAATGTGTACTATTGAAAAAACAATCGAGAAGGGATGTTGAAATACATTTATGTAAGAAAGGATTTGTGGAAAACTACAAGTGTTGGTTTAAACATGGGAAGGCCTTTCAAAGCTATGGGAAAGTTGCTC
>JAMKQA010009930.1:0-10612 GCA_024699735.1 Posidonia australis | reverse complement strand
TTTCCGAGTCTTGTCTCTTCCTCCGGATTCACCATTTTCGCCGTGACTGTATCGGATCTCCCCGTGTGTTTCCGCACACCGGAGTAGGTTTGGTGAACTGCGCCTAGGGGTTCCACCGGCATGGTCACAACGGGCGAAATCGACGTAGGCTTTTTAATAAACATTCATTTGCTCACCGGCGACCTCTGGACATTCATTCTCCTCCTGCGTTTTCAGCTACCTCCTCCTCTTCATCTTCAATGGCGAGCTTTTCTCCTCATAAACCCATTGTTATTCCGCCTACCGATGAAGCATACTCCTAGTTGGACTATCTATCCTCCTGTGTGGTAGTTATTACTAACTACCACAATATAGAAATGGAAGATTTGGCTTCCTTAATGCTATCTCACTAGCCTCAATATGAGAAATGGTCGATATTTAGAGTCACAAACTCTAAATTTGTGGTGAAGTTCCTAGATACTTCTAAGTTCTACCCTAACAAGGCTCTTAAGTCCAAGTGATCCACAGTAATAGGTATATGGATTTCTTTGACCTCGTGATATGCTAGCGTCAATTTAGTACATACCTTGGAAGAGGAAGGGCTTTTGATTCGCATTAAGGGAGTTCCATATCATCTTTGGAGTATTAATCTATTTCATTAGATGGTCTCCAATTATGCTGAGCTTCTCAAGATGGATGTGTATAATGACCTAGCATGCTTCTCTGGGTCTGCTAGTTTCAAAGTCAAGCGCCTCAGTAGAGATACCTAGTCTCAAACATTTTTCTTTTCTACAGAAGGTATACCCTATCAGCTTCAACAGGGTCTTAGACATCTACGCTCCGGCACAAATTTTTGGGCCTCCTAATGCTTCATTCACTATGGGGTCCTCAAGCTTTAAGGGGTGTAAGAAGTCTTTTGGCAATGCTAGTTGGTCGAGGGGAGGATGTAGGGACAACTTTAGGGGAGGACGGTGTAGAGGGAACTTTGGGGGCTACAATACGTACAAGCCTACTCTGGCTAACAATGATGTTTGGACTCAAAAAATATCGAATGGTGAGATTGCGAGAAATGACTCCGCTCAATCCTTGGTTCCACCTAGGTCTTCTATTCAAGTCCTTCCGATTGACGTTGGTAGCTCTTTTGGTCCGCTGTCTAGGAATGTCCGATCTTCAGCTAGAAACCCCGATGGAACTCTAGCAGGCTCCCTTTAACCTCATTCCAACATCTCCCACCAGAGAAAAAACAAGGATCCCACCCTGGCTCTCCGTCCATCCCATCCTTCTATTTCCAACAGTCTTGTGGAGGCATTGAAGAGTATTGTGATCCCTACCCTTAGTGACAAAGGTAGAGGCTCGCCTAACACTTCCTCCTATGTAAGGGCAATGAGCATCAAATTCAAAAAGGCCTGCGTTAAGGCTCTTTTAGCAACAATCGATGACCTAGATTTGGAGCTATCTCGCACTGAGAAAGACGGTCCAATCAATGGAGCCATCGTTGTGACTTTGGTAAGGCATCTCTCTGATGCTAGTCGATCTTCTCCTGTAAGAACCACTATGCAAGGTATTAAATTTTCTTTTTCCTCTTTGTGTTCACCTATTACTTGACGGTTAAGGATTGATCCCCTTTCCTCTTCCAATATTGATACTTGTTCATCTAACTCTGAAACAATTATTCTCCACTATGATATTTTGGATAATATTAATTGATGGGACTCTTATAATGATTTCATGGTCTTTTGTTCTAAAACAGGTATACTGTTTAGTGACTCTTCCAAAGCTAAGCGGCTTCTCGATACGGTTAGGGCACAACATGGGTTACTTATTTCAAACTTATACGTTGATTTAGGTTGTGTGGAGCATTTGAGGGCTCTACAATGCTAGCCTCGTTGCTTTGTGCTGCTTTTCTGCATAAGTTATTCATTATTATTCTTGCTTGAAACATTAGTGGTTTGGGAAGTAGGGCTAAAAAGAGGGAGCTTAGGAACCTAATCCAATTAAATAAGGTTGACTTTTTTATCATTTTGGAAACCAAAATTGAATCTTTCTCTCCGATTACGTTGTGTAGCACTAGACGAGAGAGACTCAATCATTGGTCTGCTCTTCCTTCTCATGGGCTTTCAGGAGGAATCCTAATGGGTTGGGATGATTCCTCATCTTACTAGCTAGTTTTTTTTCAAGGTGCTTTCTCTCTCCATTAAGTTTTAGAATATAGAGGATTCTTTTGCATGGTGGCAAACTAAAGTGTATGGTCCTTATTCTGCATTGGCTAAGGTTTAGTTTTTTAATGAACTTAGATACATCTAATCCTTTATGGGGGATAATTTGATCAGAGACGAGGATTTTAATCTTATCATATTCTCCTACGAGAGATCTCATGGGACCTATTACACCCCCATTATGACAAATTTCAATAACTTTATTGTTGAAAACAACCTTTTAGATTTATCCTCCAATAAATTTTCATTTATATAGTCTAATTTCCAGTAAGAGGAAACTTTAATTAAGCATGACAGATTTCTTGTCTACCTAAACTAGGAGTCTCATTTTTCAACCACAGCTTGTTCTAATAAGGCCAAAATAGTTTCTAACCATATACCAATTTTTCTTTACACCAAACAGCCTGGTTGGGGCCTTTTTCCCTTTAGATTTTATAAATATTGGCTAATGAATGAAGGTTTTGATCTTTTAGTTTGAGATTGATAGGCTCAATCTAACTGGAATGTGAATCCCATTACTTGTTTATGGCACAAACTAAAATTCACTAAACTATCTCTTAAGCACTGACTACTTTCTCGTAAGGATAATTTTCTTGCTAAGCTCTTAGAGATTGATTCACTGATCCTTAACATTGATAGGCAAGCTAAATCTGGTCCTTTACCCCAAGCTTTGTAGCAACAGATGCACGAGTTTAGGATCCGTTTGGTGGAGCTTTTGGATTGCTTTTAAACATATAGCTTTTCCTTAGAAGTTACAATGGTCCAACAATTCTACCAAACACTGCTAGCTCTTCATAAACATGTAGCTTTTGAAACAGTGATTCCTTTACATTTCTAGAAACTGGGATATGACAACTTCTAGCCAGAGTTAGCTTCTACACTTAGGTTTAGAAAGCTAAAGCTCTACTAAACGAATCCTTAAAGCAGAACATTTTCTTATCTTAAAGAACTAGGAAATTTATGAGAAGCTTAGGTCTAGAAATCAATTACTGAAGGAGGGTGATCTGAACACCTTCTTCCATAAAACTACCTATGCTAGACGACGAAAGAATTCGATCACCTGTCTTTTTATTGGGGGTGTCAGGTTTAAGGCTCTTCGCATGATCAAAAATGCAATTGGAGATCATTTTGTAACTTTGTTTAACAAACCTCCCATGCCCACTGTTACACTTAATTGGGAGATTCTCCTCCTAGATAAGATAGCTAATGTTGAGTCCATTGAATGTCCTTTTTTACATGGTGACAAATCCCCTAGACTTGATGGATTCCCATTAAATTTCTATCACCATTTTTGAGATTTGATTAAGGAAGACATATTCCAAGTCTTTCACTATTTCTTCTTCTCATAGGATAGTGAGATACATCAATCAGACCTTCATTGGAATAAATGAGTAATTTACAATGATTTTGATGATAACAAAAGTAATCTAATGAAATGGTTTGAGAATTATTGTTGTATTAAAAAGCACAGGTGAATTATCACAAAGGCGGGAATGATGAAAGCAAAAAACGTTTTCATGAAAATTATTGTACTAAAGTGTAAATTTTTATTGTACTTTAATTCAAAAAGGGTGTAAAAATGGCATACCGAAAGATAATAGTATATCATATGAGAAAAAGTGGTTTGTGAAATTCTATAATTGTAAGATGAAAATCGGTACTTTGAATAATCTTGGCACACTGAATAAGGAAAAATCAATACATGACACGGCACACCGAAATGCATAAGACAGAGGATGGAAGCAGAGATCAAAATGGCACACTGAATATTTTCGACATTCTAAATCAAAAGATTTTGGTATACCGAAGTCATTTCACATTATTATAAAGAAAAACGACTCTCTGAAACATGACCGGTCTTCCGAAGTAACTAGTCGTTACTAGCTGTTGTACTAACCGGTGACACAGATTTTTCCCTCCTTAAACCTATAAAAAGGCCTCCTAATCACCCTTTAAGCA
Source organism: Posidonia australis (assembly GCA_024699735.1). Taxonomy (NCBI): domain Eukaryota; kingdom Viridiplantae; phylum Streptophyta; class Magnoliopsida; order Alismatales; family Posidoniaceae; genus Posidonia; species Posidonia australis. The sequence continues at coordinate 6,458 of JAMKQA010009930.1, read as the reverse complement.
TCATCAAGCACTATTAATCCCTTTCTCTTCATATTACTGCCCTTGCTTAAAGCTCCATTCACATTCTTAGTAAAATTTCTCCCAAGTCCACTGATTCAAAAAACTTATCAAGTGATTGGCATTTGCGGGAAAGATTCAAGGTTGTGTGATCAAGCAATCATCGTAATTCTCCGGTTAGGAGAAGGTTTCATGGTTTACGGGTGTAGTCAAGGATTTGCCTAACAAGTAAGTGTTTACTTTAAGTACTCGAGGGTGTCTCGAGGAGTGGACTAGGCCAGAGTTTGGCCGAACCACTATAAAATTCTCTGTGTTTTTCCATTGCCTCTCATCCCTTTCTTTGCATGAATTAGCTTATTTTTCAAATCATTGTTCAGTTACTTGAGATTGTAATATAAATATTTAATTTGTAAAATATCTTGTGATTCACTATTCACTCCCTCTAGTGAAGTCTAAGGATCCAACAACTTTTATTGTTCTTATTCCAAACAAGGCATGTACAGAATCTATTCAAGACTATCGTCCAAGTCTGCCTAATAGTAGTTACAAAATTATTGTAAACTGCCTAGCTACTTGTCTTCCACCTATTTAAACAGTATTATCGATGACACACGGTGTGCTTTTTTAAAAGGTAGGAACATTAATAATTACTTTCTTGTAGTCCAAGAAACTTTTCATCTTCTACTTTCATCTAGATCCACGAGGGTGATGATAAAATTAGACTTTGAAAAAGTCTTCGAACATGTGAATTGAGATTTCTTGATTAACACTCTCACTGGTTTTGGCTTTGGGTTTAAATAGATTTCCTAGATTAAAATGTGTATTTCCACGACTAAGTTCTCGATCCTAGTTTATGGATCTCCAAAAAGATATTTTGGTGCCTTAAATGGGCTTAGACAAGGAAATCCATTGTCTCATTTGTTATTCATTTTAATCACCTATGTCCTTAATAGGATGCTTCGACTGGCTATGAGTAATAATCTAATCAAAGGAATTAAATTTCCCCACAATGGCCTAAAGGTGCTCAATATTTAGTATGCTAATGATACTCTTCTCTTTTTGAAGTCTTTAGAGGAAGGCTTGATCAACATGAAAAGAATTCTTTGCAAATTTCAAGTAGCTTCATGGCAGAAAATTAATTTCAATAAGTCCTCTCTTACGAGTATAAGGATTCCCTCCTCCTTAGTGCACTAACTTAGCTACATTTTAGGACGTAGTTTGGCTCTCCTTCCCATAAATTATCTAGGATTATCACTTACTTTCAAGAAAGCCTCCTTCAATGATTGGGTTGTGGTGGTAGATAAACTGCAGTCCCGTATTAACTCTTGGAAGAGTAGATACTTATCTTTGGGATGTAGGCTCACTCTACTAAAGTCTGTTTTGTCTACCATCCCTACTTACTAATTATCTGTTCTCCACTTTCCGGTTAGAGTAGAAAAAGAGATTGACAAAGTCCAAAATAAGTATTTGTGGAGTCCTAGATCTGACGATGGCAAGGGTGATTATCTTACTAGATGGCAATTTTTTTATAGAAATAAAAAACAGGTTGGGTTAGAGATACCTAATATCAGAAACTTTAATACTGCGCTTAAGTGCAAATTGCTATGGAATCTATTATCAAAAAAAGAAAATATGAAATGGTGTAGCTTAATTAGAAGTAGGTACTTCAGGAATAATTTTCCAAGAACCTTGTTGAGCACCTCATTCAACCACATCTCTCCCTTATGGAAGGCGCTAAAGTCATGTTTCATGATTGTCAATTCTTTTAGTACTTTTTCAATCCAGAATGGTCAGTCTATTCTAAGATAACAGGTGATTGGATTGGATATCATTAAAATTGTTGTTCCCAGAGTTATATCACCTTGCTAAATATAAAAAAATGGTCTCTAGTTAGAGTAGTAACTGCCTTCCCTTGGTTGGGACTTAGACTCTTCAAGATCAATCCTGTTGTACCCCTTGATCTGTATTCACAATTGGCAGAAATTATTTCTGCCATGAATCTCACATCTGTTGAAGACTCTATCATCTAGTTTATCACTAGTTTACAAGTCTTCGCTGTTAGAAGTTGTTATAATCTCCTAAATGATGGGGGCCTGAGATCACCTTTCAAGAATATCATTTGGAAAAATGTTATGCCACTTAAGGTGAAAGTTTTTTCTTGGTTGGCACATAAGGACAAGATCTTATCTAACGCAACTCAAATCAAAAGGGGTTGTCAAGGGTCATCCCATTGCTGCATTTGTGGTCTTTAAAATGAAATAGTAATGCATATATTCTTTCATTGTTCTATTTCTAGATTAATTTGGAGCTTTCATTTGAGAAATGTAAACTCTTTGCTGTCCAATTTACTCTAAATCAGATTTTTCCCTGGAAAAGACACCTTGTTGTCCAGGTTTGTTAGATTAGAATACCATGTTTCTAGCAATTTTTGGTTAAATTTCAATGAAGTTGTTTTTCGTAATAATAATCGAGGCATTAATTCCATCTTTTCACATATTATGGCACTAACTGCCTTTTGGTTAGATCATGGTATATCTAGACAGGGGGCAACTAACTTGGTTACTTCCTCAGCTTTCAGGTTGTTACAACTTAACTGGGATCTCCGCAATAGCTCTTTGAGTCAAGCTAATGTTGACTTCGTTTTGGCTACTAACGTGGATCAAGGCCTTTCTATTGAACCAAATGGTGAGTGGAGTAGATGAGAAGATAATGTAAACTAGTGGAGATCGTGTCGCATGAATTTGATTCCTTTTGGAAATCCTAGTCTATCTCTATTTCATTGGCAGATATCCTTTGGATTTGAGATGTGATGTAATATTTAAATACCCTCTAGGTGTGATACATTTTGTTTCTTATGGCTTAACGATAGTGTGGCCATGCCGGTGGAACCCTGCACGACTCTCCCCTACCGAGTGCGTGGAAGCACTCAAGGAGTCCCGATACGGTGATGACGAAGATGGTGAATCCGGAGCAAAACACTAGACTCGAAAACACCATGGGAAGATAAGAAAGGATAAGGAAAGGAGTTGTCGCCTAGTCTTTTAATGGGAAGACGAGGAAAACCAAACATACAAGAAAACCAAGAAGCAAACAAGATGCAGAAAACATGTGTGCTCCGTGCCTAATGGATAAATGAATGTGGGCCAGAGAAAGGGTAAGGATTCTGGTTACGCATGGGGAAGGGGTTAGGCACCCCCATGTGCCCGAGAAACTCGGTCTTTCTAGGTTTCCTACTTGTCACATGGTCTTATGGATGTGTGCTTGCCTATTCAAAATGCTCGTGCTAAAGATGACTAGAAAACATGCCAAATCAAAGAGAAGAAATGAAATAAATGGAAAAAGTAAATCTGAGAGACAAATGTAGGCATTGAGAATGCTGCTTTACTGTACGCCTTTGAGCGATGAGGAAAATCGAGAAATACTCGGAAGGCGTCTCGCGAATCAGCGAAAATTTGGATAAATCCGAGAAAATCAAATTGGGGAAAATAATCCTCTTTTCGGGACCATGTCGGCTTTGTTAAGCCTTTTACTGTACGCCCTCGGGCGATGGAAAGCCAAACAAAGTCAAGAAAAAAGTGGAAAACGGGGGAAATTCGCGAAACCATGAGAAAACCAAACTTGATGCAAGCTAGAAATGTGTGCGCAATGTAAGGAAAAAATGCGAGAAAACTTGTATGAAAAGCTGCGGTAAAATATGCAAAATGCCAGTGAGAGTGTAATAATGTGAATTCCAAGGGTCTTTGTGCAAAAAAACCAAATTCTGAAGCCCAAATCATCAAAAATACAGAGGAAAATACATTCTATGTAATTATGCTGAAATCTAGGATCAAATGTGCAAATATGTGCATTTCTGCCCAAATTGATGTTTCCTAGGGGTTAAAATGCAATTCTTCCACTAAAACATGCATTTAATACAATTCAGTGGAAATTTAGGGTAAAATATGCAAGAAAAAGGATTAAGGAAAGTTTCAGAAAGTTTCAAGGGCAAAATAGCAAATTTACCCTAGAAAACAGGCATTCAGTGTGTAATCTATAAAGTGTGGGGGTTAAAATGCAACTTAACCAAAAATAATAATGTATTGAAAAGAATTTTAGAAGACTTCAGAGGCTTAAAATGTAATTTCATTAGAGAAACCAGCATTCAGAACAATTTCAAAAGAGTTCAGGGGCTAAAATGCAAATTAACCAAAGAAAAAATGCCTTTAGAAAAGTTTCTGAAAAAAATCAAGAGTTTAAAGTGTAATTTCACTAGAGAAACCAGTTTTAATGCAATTCTGTCCGAGAAATGTGCATGTTATGTTATTTTGATGAATATCAGGAGTTTAAATGCAATTTAACCAGCAAAATATACATTCAGCAAGGTTTCAGAGAAGTTTAGGGTCTTTTATGCAAAAAATATTAGATTGAAATGCATGAAAAGAAGCTCTAGGGGTTTTTGTTAAACTTTTTAACCTATAAAACATTAATTTGAATGCTCATGGAGCATAATGCAATATTTTCAGTTAAAACTTTATTCAAACGAATTAAGAAAAAGACCTATTTGTAATAAAAAAGGACCAAAATGTAACAAACCAGAAATTTTTGAACTTTATCAAAAGAAAATTGTTTTTTATTTTTTTTAAAGAAGAAAGGATCGACCGTCGTCGACGATGGAGCTCCGCTGGAGGGGCAACTGGAGGCAATCTCGAGGTTTGATATGAGATCAGACCCCGTGGGAAGTAAGAAGAAGAGGTAAGAAAGAAAACTAACGGCTCTGATGAAAGATCGGACGGCGGGTTCCTTTCCCCCGCCTCGCTCATCGTCGTTGCTGTTCCAGCGGCACGCTCGAGAAGACTGGGGCTGCTGGAGGCGGTGGCGTGATGGTCTGGGACCTCTGGAAGGTTGACGAGGAGAAGTGGAAGACGTTCGAGGGCATGGATACGAGGACAGATGCGTAGGTGCTTTTCTCGAATGATCTCGCCGCCGACACTACAAACTCCGACGTGCTTGGCTGGGGAGGCCGCCCTGGGCTCGAAATGGAACTCTGGCGACTCCAGAACGCTAACAAAACACTGAGGATCGTTCCTGAGGGGCCAATGAGGCGTTGCGATGCGCGAGGCGTGCTGTTGCGTTTCACTGTGCATCGTCTTCCCGGGCGATGGTGACGGAACGACGTCGACGACATGCGGCTTATGGAGGTTGAACGGAGGCTCGAAATGGTGCACCAGGGGTCGGAGAAGCAAGAGGAAGACTAGGGGAGGAAGAACTAGTGCTCTGGGGCTCGAATCGACCAGTGGATTCGCATCCCCTCCTAGGCCACCGGAAAATCACTCCGACGAGGCCTGGGAGCTCATTTCCGACCAGAGGAGACCTCTGGATCTACTGGAATCGATCAAGGATGATAAAGGGATACCTAGGAAGCCAAAAATTGAAATCAAATGAGGCTGGTGGAGGGCGTACCTGGTCTGGCAGCGTGACTGGCCTTTGTAGCTCGCCGGAGGTGGCCGGAATCCCTTGGTTCTCACCTCCACGAACTCCTCTCTCTGCCTGGAACTCTCTCTCGGACTCCTTCTTTTCTCAATCCACCATCATCCTCTATTTATAGCCAAGGAAAACCACTAGCTCCTAATCAACCCATAACAACCCACCACCTAAATCCATAACAACCCACTACCTTAACAAACCACCTAAACAACTTCTTAACAACCTAAACAACTTAACTACATCATAACCAACTAACAACCTTCTAACTAATTCACTAACAAACTCTAACAACCCTATAACAAACCTAAGGATGTTTGAGAAAGTGGGCTTAAATGGACTTTGGTGGGCCTTCATGGGCCTTGGTGGAATTAATGGGCTTTGGTGGCCTTCATGGGCTTACTGGCCTTTGGTTCAATTAAATGGACCTTAGATGAATTAAATGGGCCTTGGTAAGCCTTCATGGACTTAATGGACCTTGGTGGGATTAAATGGGCTTTGAATGAATTAAATGGGTTTAATGGATTTATTTGTGGTTAAAAGCCCATCTACCACACTTCTATCCTGCAAACCTGCAAAATTGGGGTGTCTACAGACAGTTTTCACATATAAGGTTTAATATTAATACTATTACTGTTTTCAAAAAAACAATGTGAAAGGAAAATATTGTACGAATGTAATTACGTAATGATATACACAATCATTGTATAATTTATCTCAATCTTGAATAATACCATAAAAATGAAGAGATGACATTGTAGTTAGATCCATTGAAGATTGAGAAGAATTTTTGTAACATCTGTGTCTGGGTTTTTCCATTTAATATAAACCATGGATTTCTTGTAATTATTTGTGTATGGTTTATTAATGGTAAATCCAGTTTGTGTTGGTTGGCTGTGGCTTCCTCTGTGTTTTGTGCCTTGGTTTCTCCCCTGTGGTGTGTTTTCTGTGGCCAGTGGGTCGGTTCTGCTTTGGGACCCGTGCTTGTGGTGGACCCACTT
>JAMKQA010009929.1:0-10419 GCA_024699735.1 Posidonia australis | reverse complement strand
GTGAATATGTCAGTCAAAACATGGTAAAAATATGCAATCTCTATTTGGAAATCATCTATGTGGTTATCATATCCATGTCATTTCTTTAAATTGAAAACTAACACGTATGGGGAAATTTTGCAACACATGTTGACTGTCGGTTCCATGTATGTACTGCATTTTTCTTGAGTTTAACTACTGGACTTTAGTACATTTATAAGGATTACCTAAAGTTAGTAGGCCATCTATACTAAAATTCTCGAACATAAATCCTAATTTTAGTTTATGCCAACATCCCTTTGTTGGCTGATTGATCATATAATAGAGGAGGAAATGTCTTGGAAATCACGACCATGTTCCCTCCTCAGAGAGATTTTGATGGAAATAGCATAAAGTAGTTGTTTGTATTTAGAATTAAAATAACTTGTTATTGATTAGATTTGAATTGACATGTGTCATATTGCTATGAGTTAAGTTACAAGAACTAGTACAAGATTTGTGAATTCAAAAATCAAAATATAATCACAGTAAAGCAAGATATATGAATTCAAAATGTAATCAAGCTACTCTATTTTAATCCTATCAAAATCTTATTGGGAGGAAAGATCATGGTTTTTTTAAAGTTCTACATCCATTAGGATTTGAATCTGTGATCCCTCAACTAGAATAATAATCACATACCGAATGAGTGATGCTTTGTTTGGTGAAACATTACAGTTGTTATCTCCAACAAAATGAAACCGACTTATCAATTTTTTTAAGTCTTGTAAGGGGCTCATGTATCTTTCCACCTACTTTGACAGTTCTCTTATGAGGGTTGTTTATTCTAACAGGGGAAGTCCCCTTCTTAGCGGTTTCTAATGCAATAATATTACATAGAAAAATAAGATGACTTTATAAGTAGAAAAAATTATTTCTCCCCCAAAAATACTTATTGTTGTCACTTCAAAAGCCTACATGAATACAGAAAAATGCACACCTTAAAAAACTTTATAGAAAAAATATTAAACATAAACTTAACAATGAAGACACATATAATAGTGAATATTGCTTCAAAAAATATTCAAAATTTAAAATAATAAAAAATTAAAATGAAACTTCCTTACATTACAAAAGTTACAGGAAGTAAGCTTGAAAATGTTGATATTGACCAAATTTTTAGCTTCAACTATCAAATATAAATTTATGATAAGCTAAAATAAAATGATGTGGTAGTTTTATTTTTCTAGTTTTAAATTCTAAAAAAGAATACATAAAAATTGGTTCATGTTGATTAAACAATTAGTCTAAGAGTGAATGTTGGGAAATGAATCTTGGAAATCTAAAGAATGTCTGAGATTCATAATTTTTTATTTTTAAAATTTTTAGTTAAATCCTTCAATTAGGAAAAAGTTTTGTATACACATAATCCTACACACTTCATCTCAACGTAATACCATAGGTCCCACCAACCAGGCACACTTGTTTTTTACTGTATTATTTGGGGTAGGATTTGTTGTACATGGACGAGCCTCCTTATAATTATGAGGAATAGAGCAGTAAGCATATGATATCTACTATCCTTCATTGTTTTTTTCTCTTTACCTTATAGCCCGATTAGTTTGTATAGCTTAATTATCGGGCACTATAGTTTAGACATACAGAAATTTCATACATGGTTGAAAGAAAAATTTGTTTCCACATTTGGCAGTATAAATTAAAGTCCTGTAAGAGGTCAAAGTAATCAATATTTTGCAAGAGAATGAATGAATCAATTAAAAATGGAAAAAAGGTAGAAATAAACAAAAACATGAATTACCAAACATATGAGAGAGGATGTGGAGAGAAATGTGTATATATTATAGAAAGAAACAATTTCCGAGAGAGGGGTGCCTCACATGCAAATCAGAAAAATGGAAAAGAAAATAGATACAAGGAGCTTAAAAGAAAGAGAAGAGGTCATATTTGAAAAGCGTTCTTCTCATAAAATAGTTCAGCCTTTTGCCATCATCTTTGATTAGTCATGTAGAAGATAGATATACAAATCTACCTGGAAGCTCAATTTGCAATTGAATGCTATTTGAGATATTTATTACTTTCCACATTGTTTTTGTTTTGGATACACACATCGAATATTGAATGCGATAGCAAACTTATTTTCTCTCTAGGATTACTTACACTTCGGCTTTTGGTATTTTCTACTGAACTTTGTAATAGTTCTTTTTTTTATTATGGTATTGGGAAGTTCTTCGCCATCAGTTCAATGTTGTCCGTGTGTTCCTACTTTTGGATCGATTTTAACATCACAATGTTCTGTAAACTAGATTTATTCGAGAACTCCTGATCCTGGACCTGCTTTCATTGAGAAATACAAATCTTACTTGGAAAATTTTGGTTATGACCGAAGTCAGATCAAAGACACTCCTCAAGATTGCGAGGTCATGTCTTCTAGTCAACTAGCTCTGATGATGTCAATGTCTGGAATGAAAGAAGCTCTAACAAACCAATTCCCTGATTTAGAGTTGAAGAACCCAATTGAGGTCAACCCCTTTACGAACATATTTGCCACTCTGAAGAAGCTTATCGAACTCTATTTCAAGTAGTACTTTACTGTACCAGTTTCCCTTGTTTTGTTTTCCCTGGTATGTATCCCTTGTTCATTGTGTAGCAGTTTCATGTAACTTATAATTGCTTGACAACGTCTAAGATGGCATCATCCAATAAGTTGTAAGAATGTATGTCGAATTAACTTGGTTATCTGTATTGAGTTGTTTTTTGTTTGATAACGGTATATTATATTATGGAAATTACTAAGGCAATACAAGCCCTCAATAGGTCCGCATATTCAGAATTACACAAAATTTGGAATCAAAAGTTCCAAAGAAAACTAAGACAATGTCTGTGTCCAATTAATACAAAATCATAGCAAAGAGTATAGAAGTTGATTTGTCAAAGGAGGAAGCCTTCGAGTGTACAAGACTTCTCATCCATCGAATTCTTTTGTAGCATTATTTAAATTATTGAAATCAGGATTTGCTAGAGTCACCTCCTGATTGCTTCTAGAAGAAGGAAGACTGGGAACTTGCTCCGTCATTTGAGCGGAAGTCATGGAAGAGGTGAATTGAAGAAGTTATTCTTTCTCAAAGTCTGTTACAAGAGTATCTACTTAATAATGCATTAGTGAAATAATATCATAAGTAATAACTGAACGAGATTTGCTAAGATTATGAAAAATTCTATTGTTTCTTTTCCTCCAAATCAACCATAGAATAGCTTGAAGTAAAATTGTCCAATCATGCTTGTCAAGGTTAAATTTAAAGGAGGGTATGGAAAAGAATAAGTCAGCAATACAAAAATAACCTAGATACAAATCTGAAGTTAAGAAAAATCTCCAAATGTGCCATATGAATGAGCAATTTATAAATAGGTGGTTATTGTTCTCAGTATGTGCATAACAGAAAACACACATTATAGGACCACTCCAACCTCTTTTAATTAAATTATCTTTTGTCAAATTTTTGTTTTTTAGAGCTAACTAGGAAAATAACTTCACTTTTAATGGAGTGTTACTTTTCCAGACGTTAGAGTATAAAGGAAAACGAATACCACCATCATTTAAAATATTGTAACCAGATTTGACAGAATAGTCATTATCCTTGGATGGCAACCATTTCAAGGTGTCACCCCTAGAAGCAAGAACCAGAGATTGCAAAAGACTAGCAAATAGTTATAGCTGAGACTGCAGCATTAAGAAGTCACTCGAGGAGACCTTCGATAGGTCAAATAAATTGTTAAAATCAGATCTGAAAAGGGCCACTATAGTTTTGACAAATGCTTTTTTGAATCTAGCTATAGAAAACAGACTGGGAATCAAAGATTTCAAATTAGTCTCATTCCACCACTTGTGCTCCCAAAAGATAGTATTATTGCCATTCTAAACTTGGAAGATAGAAAAGCAGTCAAGAAAAACAAAACATTGTTTAATGCTTAACCATAGGGGGGAGCAATTCCTAACTGAAGAATTTAATAACGCCCTAGGTCCAACCTTATTAAGGTATCTGACCTTAATAAGATCCTTCCATATCATATGATAATTGTCAGACAGTAGTTGCCAAAGTAGTTTAGCCTTCAGAGCCAGATTAAAATTCCTTAAGTTGATAATCCCCCAGCCATTCTGTTGCTTCGATCTACATATGTTTGCTCATTTAATTAAATGAAATCCTTTTTGGTTTGGGGAAAAGGAGTTTCATAAAAATCGATTCCTAAGTTTGTCAATTTCTTTCTCTACTTTAATAGGCAAATGTAATACGGACATATAATAAGTGGGAATGGCTGACAACACAGAGTTCAGTAGAGTCAGCCTACCACCCAAAGATAAGTGTTTTGCCTTCCATAATGATAATTTATTAGAAATCTTCTCCACTACAGGAGCCCACATTTTATAAATAGCCCTCTTATAATGCAAAGGTAATCCAAGATACATACGATGAAGGTCTGCTGTCCCGTATCCCAGGATATTACAAGAATTGGCAATAGAGGCCTGAGATACTCCTATGTCAGTGAGAGAAGACTTATGAAAATTGATTTTCAACCCAGAACAAGACTGAAAACAACATAAGATTCTTTTAATATTAATCATGTTTTCTGTGCTATCTGTTAAGAATAGCAGAGTATCATCAACATATTGTAAATTGACCACTGTTGGTCCCCCATGAGGAAATTTAATTCCAGATATTAAGTTATTATTCATAGCCAGTTGCAGCATACGATGGAGTACATGTGTGGCTATAATAAATAATAAAGGTGATAAAGGGTCACCCTGTCTTAATCCATTAGTTGCCCCAAAGAAACCTTTAGGAGATCCATTAATTAAAATGGAGAACTTAGCAGAACTAATGTACATACTCACCCAAGAAATCCATTTAGCTCCAAAGCCCAAATCAGTAAGAGCATCCAGCAAGAAATCCCAATTAATATTGTCAAAGGCCTTTTCAAAGTCTAACTTTAAGATATACCCAGGAGTGTTTGAAGATATCATGTAGTGCAAGGTCTCTTGTGCCACAAGAACGCAGTCTCCAATTTATCTCCCAGCCAGAAAGGCACTTTGGGATTGGTCAATAGCCAAACTCAGCACAGGGGATAGTCTAGATGCCAAGGTCTTAGTGATAATCTTATATATGCTATTTACTAAACTAATTGGTCTAAAGTCTTTGATAAGAAGGACACCATGCTTTTTGGGAATTAGAGCAATGAATGTTTGATTGATAGCAGCCAGCAATGTTGGATCATTGGAAGAGTGAAAGGTCTGGAAGATATTAAGAACACCTGACTTCAGCGGATCCCAAAAGTGGTGAAAGAAGACCAGTGGGAAGCCATCAGGGCCAGGAGATTTGTCTCCAGGTAATTTAAAGACGTTCTCTTTAATCTCCTTTTCAGTAAAAAGAATTTCTAACAAATCAGGGTGAGGAATCTTAACTGGAATAAGATAATCCTAGTGAATGTGGACGTTGTAACTTCTACCCTTATTAAATTACCTAGTAAAATGATTTTCTATCTCCCTACGGATTTCTTTTGGAGATTGAATCATCAGATCATTAATGGAGAGATATGATATGTTGTTTACCCTTCTGTGACACTTCACCATATTATGAAAGAAAGAGGTATTAAGATCCCCCTCTTTAAACCATTGAATTCTGGACTTCTGTTTCCAAGAGGATTCCTGTTCCTTTAGTAATGATAAATGTTCTAATCTCAATGCCTTTTTCTCTTCCAATATCAAACCACTAAGAGTAGTATTCTCAGCTAGCTCATCTATTCGTTGAATTTGAGATTCAATATATCTAAGTCTTTTGCTTCTTTCTTCTCTGATTGGGCTAACTCAATTCTTAATTATTACCTTTAGATTCTTCAGCTTGTAGTTGAAAGCAGCAATAAGAGAGGATTGGGAGTAAAAATATAATGGCTTTTGCCAGCAGTCCATAATTAATTGCTCGAACCCATCAATAAGAAACCAGAACTTATAGAATCTGAATGGGGGAGGACCCCAGTCAGGAGGAACAATATTAACTAAAATCAGAATATGATCAGAGACAACTCTGGCTTTTCCAGAGCAAAAAGCATATGGGAATTTCCCTGACCAATCTGGGGAAATAAGGAAACGATCCAGCTTCACTAGTGTTGGATGAGCATGAAAATTAGACCAAGTGAAGGAAAAATTGTTGGGGGAGAAATCTATCAAGGAATTTTGGTCAATAAAATTATTAAATCTTTTCATGTGGGCAGTGATTGCAGGCTTAAGGGAGTGTTCATGGGAGAACCTAATAACATTAAAATCACCTCCTATAACCCAATGATTATTGACAAGTGTGCTGAGATAGTACAATTCATCAATAAAGATTGGTTTCAAGTTGTGTTCGCATGGTCAATATACCCCTGTGAGCCACCAATCAAAACCATCCTCACAATTTTTGAAATTCAGAGAGAGACAATTAGCTGTAGATAAGCAACTAATTTGTTCAAGGGCTTTATCATCCCAGCCAATAAGAATGCCACCTGAGACACCTATGGATGGAAGCTGAGACCATGAGTTAATCTTTCTCCCTCCTAGTGACCTTAGAGTCCCTTGAGAAAAGGATTCCTTTTTGGTTTCACTTATGATAATAACATCACATTTGTTTGATTTAATAAAGTCTTTCAGCTCTCTGATTTTGTGGCAGGATCCTAGGCCTCTTATATTCCAAGCAACTATAATCATCAGGAACTAGAAGAGGAACAAGAAGAACCTTTCTTCTTAAGAGGATTATTGATTGTATCTAAATTAATGTACATCCTATCCTAGTCCTTCTTGACTTGGTTGAAAAATCTGATAGCCTTAGCTGTAGACCCAATAGAAATACCGATATTTCTACAAAACGATTGAAAATGATCATATGTATCCTAGAGCAGGGGATCCACCGACTTAAACTTTGTATTAACATTATTTGTTGAGCTATCAGAGGATGCAAAGTTAGAGTATTCACTATTGCATGAAGAGCTAGAATTAAAGGAACCAATATTAGAAGAAACATTTTGCATATTTTTACCTGGAGCATGCATAGGGGTGGGTGGTTGAGAAGATGGGATCTCAGAGGATAGGTTGCCCAAGTCATCCTTTTCTAAACAATCATAAATCGCCATTATTTTTTTGAATTTGGCCAGGGAAAGTTTCCTGACCCTGAGCTCTGCTTCTACAAACTTAGAAGTATCAGTTGGCGCATTAGGAGCTACCTCCTGAGAGATCGCAGTTGGGGTGATGTCAGATGAAAGAGATGGAGAAGTGAAGAATCCCCCAGGAGCTGGAGGTGTAGGCAGGAGTCCAGCAGTATTTGTAGGAGGCTCAAGAGGAATCGATATGGAAGAGGATCTAGTCCACACATGTTTCCTACTCTTAGGGTTCTTCCCACCACTAGCTCCTCTCCAGCCCTTATTACTTTTGAAAGGCTTCCTAGTGGGATTGAGGCTTCTAGATAATGAGGCTTGGGGAGGTTGCTTTGGCCACCTAGAAGCTGAAGTCTGTTTAGGGAGGGAGGGAGAGCAAATGTCCCAACTACGTTTGTATTTAATAGGGTTGATAGTTTTTCCAAATGCAAAAAACTAGAATCAGGGATGTCCTTGCCCAGATGGATCTTAATTCTAACTCTGGCATAGCCCAGGAATTTGACCCTATCAATGGTGAGATCAACCTCTAAAAGGTCTGCGAACTCAGAGACCATCAGATGAAAAACCTCTATGCTCCATAAATGATGTGGAATCCCTTCAAGTCGGATCCAAACCCCTTCCTCTCTTAGAGTGAGAACCGCATTAGAGTTAGGAGTCCAGTGAATGAAAGATGCTGAAAGGGATTGGAGGGAGGACCCATACAAGCTAAGGGTTTCGTTTTTGATCTTGGGGGACTGGAACTTAAGGAGAAATTTACCAGGAGAGAGGTCATGAACCTTGACCTTAGTGGTAATAGGCCAGTTTTGAGAAATATGGTGAAAAAGAGCATCCCTAGAGAGCTGAACCGAATGCGCAGTGACTATGGCACAGTATGAAAAATGTAGGAGGAGGTCACAAGTTACCTCAGAGGGAGGGATTACAGAAGGGTTATGGGGGGTAAGCCCAGCCATGGAGGGAACGACAGGTGGAGGTAACTTTTGTTCCTGAAAAAATTTACAAATCACCACCGAGTGAGAGGGAGAGTTACATTTGTAACAGAAACCAGAGTACTTGCAATGCTTTTTAAAATGATCACGAAGGCCACAGTTAAAACAGCGACTATTAGTGCGGCAAAAACTTACCAGAGCCGAGAGAGTTTTCTTTTGTTTTTTTTTTCCACTAGCTGCCATCCAACCGAATCCAAATTTACTGTCCAACTAGAGGAAGCTTCGTTGCTCTGAAAGCTTACAGAAGAGGGAGAGGAAGAAAGAGGGGAGACTAGGGCGGCAAAATGCGAACCCCGTAAACAAGGAACAGAGGGAGAGTTGTTAATGTCAGAGAGTATCTCCGCGACAGAGATTTTTGATAAAGGAGGCATAGTATCATTAATGTTGCATCGGGAAGGAGTGAAATTTAAACTCTCTTCGCACGAAACCGTCTAACAGTAAATGCTGGAGGTGACAGGATGGCAATACGAATTTCTAATGTCAGAAACATCCGCAGCCACGCAGGGTCGATTCGGGGACCCCACCAAATCAGTAATAGATGATAAATTGGAATAAGAATGGTTATTAAGCATATAATCATAATTATCAGAAGGGTTATTAAGCAGAGAATAATAATTATCCGCAGTAATCTTCGGGGGTTGGTATCGAGAGTAGCCCCACACAGAGCTCGAGGTAGAGGAGTAGCTGGTAGTGTCAGGATTTTGAAAAGTCCCCAGCCATACCGTCTCTTCCGTGCAGGGACATCGTTCCCCTTTCCGGCGACCTACCAGTGATTGATTACCAACCGGAGCGTCAAGAGGAAGCAGGGGATCAGACAGATCGAAGAATGATCTAGAAGAGAACTGTCCAGATCTAGAGAACCGAACACTACAGGGTAACTCCGGTAGAAAAACCCTAGCCGGAGCAACGTCAGGAGGGTAAGAATAGAAACCCTCAAAAACGGGAAGAGAGAAATAACAAATCGCATCCCTAGCATAAACATATTCTAGATCCACACACAGAAAACAATAAACCAGATTATTCAACCAGTTAGGAGATAACTCGCAAAAGAAAAAGCAATCCACAAATAAATCTATGGTAAGCCAGGGATGGATGATGAAAAATAAGATATCACAGTATTTAACTTTCAGAAGGCCAGATCCGAGCGTAGGGCACGCCGATCGCTCTCCAGGAGATCGGCTCCTCCTAGAAGATCAGGGATAAAATCCCAGCGACTTCCCTGAAGGAAGGGAAGCCTGGGTGCCAATATTTAGCCCCGAAGACGAGGAGGAAGAGAGTGCCTTCCCCGCTCGACGAGTCTTCAATGGAGGAAGCGAAGACAGAGGGGGTTTAGGTATTACCGAGTGACGGCGAGCCCTTGCTGGCAGGGAGATTGGAGGGGGGTCGTCTTCCAGAAGGCAGGCTTTGAAGGCGTCCCAATCGAAGGCAGTGGCGTGCCTGAGAAGGTCGCGAGAGTGGTGGCTCTGAAAGCGGTTGCTGCTGTTAGAGAGACGCTTGCGTCGCTGGAGGGCTATTGTAACGCCCCGAACCCGGGCATGTTACCAAAACACAGCATCACAAGCATAATTACACAAAATTACAGAACAAAAAAGACTGTAACTAAGGCTCACCTCAAGGATCTTGATGTGCAGCTAGAAGCTCCAATTCCTGCACTGGAATCTGGCTGCACGCGGTCTGCACCTAAAAACCAAAAGCACGCGTGAGTGACATCTAAGTCACCCAGTACGCGCCCCCAAAACACACAACCACAAAACAAAACTCGACAAAACCAAAAGAAACTGGTTTCCTATCATTTTGCAAAGATTTGGTTTTCTCCTTTGAAAATCATCCTCTTTAATTAAATAATCACTTGGGAATTCAATCCCAAAACCAAATTCTTTCCTGACTTAAACATTTGAAAATTCGTTCCAAAACCACTTTTCTTTCAAAACATTCCTTTCAAAACCCTTTTTGGAAATCATTTTTCTTTTCCAAAACAATTCCATTTTCACTAGTGGGGATTTCTTCCCAAAACACACTTTTCAAAACACACATTCTAACCAGATTTAGCCTAAAACACACTGCCCCATTGGGCTCAAAACCAAAATACAAACACTGGCTGGCAACTGGTTAAAACATCATCATTACTCTTCAGGATTCTAGGACCATTTCACAAGTCCAATCCTGACCACACACACACATTTCCCTTACTTAATCATTTCCACTTTCATTACTGTTGTTACCTTTATCAGGGGTAACCTGGCACACAAGCAGTAGGTGAGGACATCCTTCCCCAACC
>JAMKQA010009921.1:0-11234 GCA_024699735.1 Posidonia australis | reverse complement strand
TTTGAAGTCCATCGATACTTTCGATGTTATTAGAAATCATAAATACCTTTATAAGTAAATTATGGAAGTCATCAAGTAAATGGGATCATCAAATGTGATTCAGATTATCACCAATAATGACAGTAATTTCAAAAAGGCCTGTGAAAAAATGATATGTATCTTTTTTATTGGACATCATATGCTATTTATTGTATTAATCAGATATTTAAGGACTTTGGGAAGACAAAGTTGGTGGAGAAGATTGTTAGAGAAATAAATGTTGTAATAAATTTCATTTACAGTCACTTTTACTTATTGACCTTTATGAGGTCATTCGAGTATTGTGGTGATGAGTTGATTCGACCTGGAGTTATTCGATTTGTAACAAATTATATTGTTTTCTAATCAATAATTGATAAATGAAATGGACTAAAGTATATGTTTAATTCATAAATGTGGTATAAATATCTGGAGAATGATACTCTAATTGGTAAGAGAATAAATTTTTTTATTAATAGTTAATCTTTTTAGAAGAACGTTTGAAAGGTAGTGAGCATAATAAAATTGGTTTTGAAGGTCCTTTGTTTGGTAGATAAGAGAACTACAATGGATTTCTTATGTAAGGCAATGAAGTTGATGAAAGATGTTGTAAAAGATACAGCGTACAGATTTTTAAAGGGATGTTTGAAGATTATCAAAGAAAGATGGTCAAACATGTACTTTCATCCTTTACATGAAGTTGACAAGAAGTTTGATATATAGATTCATATTTATCATAATTATGTTTACATTATAATTAGTTACTTAATGACTTTTCTTTATCAATGTAGCATACTGTCTGAACCTATAGTTCTAATACAATCATGAACTTGGAAAGCGTATTGATTTACTATCTTTTATGAAAATGGTGATAAAGAAATTAGAGTCAAATGTGGACATTTAAATGCAAGTCTTAAATGAAATTAAATACTTTAGAAACCAAATGTTAAGATTTGAAGATCTTCAAGCAATTGGTGGTCCTGTCATGATGACTCCAAGTGAGGATTTGGATATTATTTATTTTATTTCATAACATTACATCATAATATGGATAATAAATTAATAATCTAATATCATATTTCATGTGAATGGTGGATGTTGAATGAAATAGATGTTCCAAATTTGAAAAAAAATTATAAGAAAGATATTATCTTAAACTGTCTCAGTTTTAGGATGTGAAAGTAATTTGAGCACATTTAATTTTATTCATACAAAAAGTAGAAACAGATTGGGAATTCAAAAATTAAATGATCTTATATTTGTGTACTATAATATGTGGTTGAGAATGAAACATATCAGAGAGGGAGAACATAAGGATTACTTCGATCCAATTGATATGACGTATATATACAATGAGGACGACGACGAGGATCCTAGACTTGAGTGATTACAAAAAATTGGACAACTAGTACTAGACGAAGAACAAGATAGACTAAGTACTGAAATAGGCAATGATGTTAAAGATTATACGAGTTCATCATAGCATTCTCACAGTGGAATTCTAAATTTCGATGGTGAGAGTGATACAGGCGATGACAGTGAATATGCAGCTTAACCTAAAATTGAAGATCTACGAGGAGAAAGTTAAATGTCATTTAGTTCATTTATAGGAGAAGATGAATTCACATATACCACACAAGATAAGCATCAGGAAGTCCAACAATCATCAAAATCGATCCTTTGTTGTATTATTATAAAAAAAAATCTCGTGAAGATAGAACAAAAGATTCAGATTCTTAGAGTAGTCATACTAGAAGAGTTTATTAAAGTCCCTTGACTCTTTAAATATTCGTAATTTTACAGACTCTTATGACTTCAACTATTTTGGAGATCGTTTTTATGGACAATTAGATTATAGTTCTGAAAATGGATGGACGAGAACTTCATTTTCCCATGTCTCAAGTTAATAAAGTGAATGGGATATGAGCTCCATCTTTAACTATGCATCACCACAAATAGAATATAAGCAACAACTTTATTAGGATCCTCTAAATTAAGATTGCATCCCTTAACAGGTTCAATAAGTACTTATTCTACAATATCCACTAATGAGTTTCCTAACTGTCAATGTCAGATTATCGCTATTATATTATAGAATATCAGAAATATTATAGCTATATGTCTTGGAACAACTATGTGTTGTGGAGTCTCAAATTTGATAGTAAATTCATCGTAACCACAATATATTTGAATAACAAGATGATTTTGATGAACCATGACATTCTTTTCGGTATTAAGCATATATGAGGTAACTTTTATTAGCACTTTTGTTTTTAAACATTTATCACGTATTTTAATGTATTATTTATGCTTTAGGATATTTGTGTTAAGTCTACATAGCATATTTTATTATGACACATGTTTAGAAAACTGATTTAAGTTGTTTTAAATATGAATTATTACTTACTTTAGCTTATTCTAGAGTTTCAAATCAAAATTTATTTATTTATTTACTATTTCCATGGACTTCCGTAAATTTATCGTGTTTTCACTAACATTTTCACCGATATCCGACACATTTTCTATTTTTATCAAACCAAAGTCTTACATGAAATCTATGTTTAGTACCTTGGTCAAATGTTATTTTTATTGTGCCTTATCTCATAAATAAGATGTTGTCTATACCTCATGGGGGTAAGATCCCACTAAGACGTTTACGCCATGTTGTGAAACTTTTTTCTTTACCTCTAAAGGTTTTTGGTTGAACTATCTTTGTTCATGATTTGTCTCCAAGCCATGAAAAATTGTTTTCTCGTTCTATTAAATGTATTTTTGTTAGGTAGTCTCGTGCATGACGGTATTAGTGTTTTGATCCTCCACGCATAAATATTTTGTGTCTATGGACGTTACCTTTTTTGAATTTTAATGTTACTTTGCCTATATCAGGGTAGGATGACATTCTCTTAAAGGAAGTATGTCTTAGTTTTTCTTCAGGAGATAGGTCTCATGGGATGTAAGCCATAAAGTACTTCTGTCGATCAAAGTTTAGATTTTTGGGATAGTTTGTTATCACTCTTTGAGGATGCAGGTAGATATAGGCGTCTAATTGGAAAATTAATCTACCTGACTGTTACATATCCAGATTTTGCATATACAATGGATGTATTCAGTCAATTTATGCATGAACCAAAAATAGTACACTGGTAGGGAACATTGAGGGTACTCGCATACGTTAAGAAGACTACTGACAAAAGATTGATTTATAGAAGAAATCGTTATCTACACATTGAGGCATACTCAGACTTAAGCTATACAGGAGATAGAGGAGATTGAAAGTTGACTTTTGGATACTATATGTATGTTGAAGGTAATCTTATTATATGTTGTAGTAAGAAACAAAATATAGTCTTCAAGTAAAGTGTTGAAGTTGAATACTGATCCAAAGCATATACAGCTTGTGAAATGATGTGGTTGCATTCCTTTTTGTCTGAACTTGGCTTTTTTGTGGAGGTTCCTATGTTTATGCATTGTGATAACTAAACTGTTATTTTCATTGCCAATGATCTAATCTTCCACGAGCACATTAAACACAGAGGTGAATTGTTGCTACTTTCGTAATATGCTGATGAAAGGAGTTATTTTTACACCTTCTACGTAGTCCTTAGATGAGCTAGTAGATATTTTCATTAATGGACTAATTGATACTTTCACTTAGATGAGTTAGCAAATATTTTCACTAACATGTTGGGTTTTTTGAATCACTTTGTAATAGTCTAGGCATGATTGATATATATATCCCAGCTTGTGGGGGAGCACTAGACTTATTATCATTAGGCTTGTTGTGTTTGGATGGGTCAATGACTTATTAAATATCTATTTATCTAAAAACTCTATAAATATGTAATCACCCTCTCATTAGTGATAATTCCCTTTGTTTATTCTCACAGTGTTCATTATTAAAAACAAATTAAAGTCCATATCTTTTTGTCTTGATCATGGATGTACTTATTAATGCTGTGTTTGGCACACTAGAATGAAAATTGATAGGAATGGAATGTATTTTTGAATTAAATTTGGAATGAAATAGAGTGGAATAGTTTTATTTCATTCTTATGTTTGGTATGCAGTTAAAATGTAAAGTATAATTGACAGATGATTCTTTTTTACTATTTGATATATAAGAATAGAATCGGAATAAAAATACAAAATCTATAAATTAACATTTACATATTAATAAAAATATCTTGCCAACTTGGAAAATTTTTTAAAAGAGTTTTTTTTCAAACAAGTAGAATAAAAAAGGTAAATTTATGTTTGCTTATGATATTACACAACTAAACATTGCACTTTTACAGTATAAAAAATAACATCAACAAATATCATCAAAAAATAAAAGGTAACAAACATTAATACCATTACAAGAAACACCAATTGCCTTAATAGACCAAAATGCTTCTTTGTGACATGAAACAAAGCAACACACAAACAACAAACCTTGTTGCTACAAGATAGCTATTATGTTGGTGATTAAGGAAACCTAGAAGACAAAAACACACATGGCATCCTTAATAGTGTTCCCTGATAATGAATTGTAGCACAAATATTAGCTTTACTGCCTTTGTTCACATTGAAACAATAACATAAACACACTTACATATCACAACACAAAGTCCATCAACGACAACACAAATGGTAGTTAAAATTACATATGAACTTTTATTAAAGCTCTCAATTTTAGTAAAACTCATCATCATCACATGAAATCCAAAATGACATAAACATCACAAATAGTAGATAGATTACATATGAACTTTATTATAAAAGCTCTCAGTTTCATTGAAGACATCATCTTATATAAAATCCATAACAACCACATAAACATCATCATGCCCAAAACTTGGTGTTTCAATCCCATGCCCGTGCCATAAACAAGCATCATTTTATCTCATAATAATCAAAATATCATATATGCATAGTACCAAGGTTGGAAATACAACAAACCCTACATCTTGTCGTTGCCTCGTCCTTGAACTCAATGTAATCATCCTTGGCCCCATCGCTCTCGTTATCCAACCCTCCAACAATCCCCTCATTCAATCTTGTGTTCTCTGGCAACTCCTCGTAGGCCTTGAGTATGTACTTTAGGATCACATCCGCCTTGTCATCCAATAGTCCCAGAGACCCATGAGGACAATGCCCCCTACAACGACCCAAACCATCTTGTGCATCTTTTAGATGTGGCAAAGCCTCTTGATGTCACTAATGCAAGTTGATGCAGGTTACCTTACATTGGCCGTTCCTAAGCATCCAGAGGACCTAGGCGTACTCCTACCTGTTCTCCTTGAAGGCGAGCTCTTGCTTCTTGTCGTTGGCCTCATTCTTTCCCTAATTCCACTTCTTGCCTCCTTTTTCCTTGTTCTTCGACATTGACGAGATCGGAGGTGGCAGTGGTGTTGGTCACTATTACTTGTGTGGTGTCAAAGGAGGAAGGCATCTGTGGAAGAAGGCCATGGAGGAAGACGATGGCCTGAGGAATAAAGTTGTTTTTGCAAAAATGAGAAGATGGACTTGGGATGGGAAGGTGTTGGGGTATTTTTTTTTATTCCCAATGGAATAGGAATTAAATTCCTTACATATCAAGGAATCAAATTTCTAAGAAGTGGGGGAATTTTATTCTCAAAGAAATGACCTTTTTGACTAAATTTTCATACCAAATGTAGAAATATCATTTTGTCTCTAAAATTTGATTCTAGATCATTCCATCCTCTATTCCAATGTACCAAATGCTACATAAAGAAATTTAAGAACCTCTCCTTGACGTGTCATATGCAAATGATATAGTCCTAATGAAGGAAAGCAGAATATAGATTAATTTTAAAAATAAGCATTGCTGACACTGAATAAGTACAGTAATAAGTAAATAGAAAAGAGGGCGAAACATTAGATGGACATGAGATTCCTAAAAGTGATCGATTTTAGATATACAGTACAGTAATATTAAAATCATTGTTGTCCGTGGAATGAAATATGGACACATGAAAAGGAGAACTGCATCTGGAATCTTTTGTGATTAAAGGATAGTAGGATTCCCTTTCAAGCTAAAAGGAAAATTTTATAGGACATCTATGTGATCACTTATGTTGTATGGTGGTATAAAGTTTGACAATTAAGTATAGTTTAGATGAGGGTGTTGTGATGGATGAGTGGGAATAATTTAAGAGATACATTAAGAACTGAATTTATTCTTGATAGAGTGAAGGTAGCATACATTGAGAATAAAATGAGAAATGTCATAGGTCGTTTGGCCATGTTCGTAGAGCTTTAGGTACACCTGTGCGAGGAGAACTAACCAATGTGGTATTGACATTTGACAGAACAGCTAGAACTATTACATGGTTACAAATAGTGAAAAAGTCTTTTTGCATGCATAATTTAGTAGAGGAGGCATCATTGCACAGAAATACCATATAGTGGGATTTAGGTATGAATGTTGCTGTTGCTGCATACATTGCATGCTAAGGCTCTTTTCCAATTGCTTATATTTAAGGTTGAGCCTGTTGGGTTTGTCCAGTCTGTAGTGGTTGTTAATGTAAGCGATGCATATATTTATTAATGAGTAAACTAATTTGCTTTCCTTGTAAATAGAAAAGAGATAAATCTCAATTTCTTATCAAGGCATCTGTTTATTTGTCATCGATTCTTAGAGAATTATTATTGCATCAGATCTCTTACCATTGGTCAAATGCAAGGCAAGTTTCAAATGGTGGTTGTTCGCCATACTGGACATGCTATCCAGGTAGTTTTACTTCTTACATGTATTTGTGGCCTCTCAGAGATTTATTTGAATGACAAAGATATTAATTATTTTTAAGCACCTTTATCCATACATTCGCTAACATGTTGCAGGAAGATGTACCAGATGAGTTTGTTTCTCATATACTGAATTTTATTTCTCGCAATCGAATTGGGCCACATGGTGTTGAGGTTTGTTCTTTTTCCTGTAAAAATAACTGAGTATCACGTGATCTTTTGAAAATATTTTCAGCACCAAGACAAGTATATTATTCCAATAATTATGTCAGGATTTAGTTAAGTTACATAGAGGTTTATTTGCATTAGTTGCAGTATATTCAGATCTTATAGAATAGCAAACTTCTGGAATTCAAGGAAATGAAATGGTAAGCTGCAGGGAATACTGGCTTATCCAATGGCATCAACCTATATACATTGTTCATAGTTCCTTCTCCCCTACCATTTAAATGGTTTAGTAAATTGCTCGCTCTTAGTTGTTTAGCATGCTAGGTTTAACCATTTGGCAATGTTGCACATCCAAACAACAATTGCACGGCTAACTGCCTCTTGAAATCTTTGAGGTGGTATTTAGTTTGGCCTTGCATCACAATTTTGTTTAATGGCTCTGCATCAGAAGTACACGTCCAAGTTTGAATTAGTTTGTAATAAATATGATATTTAAGCTAGATGAAGTGGTCTTAAACAAGTTTGATTTAGTACGTAGTAAATTATGATATTTATGGCAGATGAAGTGGTCGTAAACAAATAGCTTGTCCTCTCTACAGTTTTTAAAGGCAAGTCAACATGCATAACCACCTAATCATTGTTAGTTATGTTATTATGTTAGTGGGTTAATGGATGTATATATCTATTAACCCTATGTCATTAGAGTAGTCTATATTTGCGTGTGTAAGTGCAATACTCTTGATTAAGAACACAATTATCATTAATCTTTCTACTCTAACATGGTATCATGAGTTGGCTTTTTTGAGAAAAAAAAATGAGAGAAAGGGGGAGAGAAATCCTAGCAGTTGGCGACTGAGTTTCTTCTCTAGCGTTGTTGTCGCACTTTTGACCTTCCCTCCTGTTGGTCCTCTAACCTCTTTTTGACTCTTCTTTTCACGCTGTCAGGTTCTTTCGATGATCCTGACTCTTCCTCTTGTGTTGACAGGTTCCTCCTTTGTCGTCAGTTCACCTGTAACGTTGCTCGACCCTTCGGGGCACCTCTTCTCCCACTGCTTCAACCTATAAAGGCCATCGTTAGGTCGTTGCATCCCTCTTTTGCCCTACAGGGGTGTGGTTAGTGATCATCACTGGTACTATGTGCCACATGACTCCATGATCTAGGTGAGATCCAACCTAGAAATTCTCTACTACCTCTGTTCTGATGTATTTCTTTATCTTTTACCATCGCATAGGAGTTTTACCAACTTTATATTATTGTATCTCGTCGTATCACTTTTCTTTTTGTGCTAGATCCCTTCTTCGTCAAAATTAGAACCATTTGGGACTACTTTGATGGCTTCTCTACTACCATCTGATCATTTCGACTCCATGCTACGATCTATCAGTGGCATGTCTATCAAGCTGAATGGTAGGAATTATGTTTTGTGGGTCAAGTCCTTTTAGGTTATCCTCAGTGTACATAGAAAGACCGAACACATCACAAAAAATCCTCTTAATGTCAAAGATCCCACATACGATGATTGGTTTGTAGACGACTATGTAGTGTTATTATGGCTTGTGAACAATATGGAAGAACAAGTTGCTCGTGGTGTAATGATGCTGACTCCCGTAACGAGTATCTGGATTTCCCTCAAGCGCTGGTATGGACACGAGAAGAATGTCTCTAGGATTGCAGAACTCGATGAACAACTCTTTACATTACATTAGGGTGATAAGTCCGTTTAGGAGTAATATGCTACTCTACAGTCTTTGTTGGACGAGATTGAGGTATACTAGTTATTAGTCGTCGACATTGATCGTGCTCACACAAATACTATTAGGAGCTAGTTTTGTTTAGATTTTTTTCAACCTTTCGTCCTGAGATTGTCTCACAGATTCGTGGCTAAGTACTTGTAGGTGATACTATTCTTGAGTTAGATGTTGCTTTCTCTAGAGTTTTGAGGATTACTCTAGTGTACCATCATCTTATACAGATCCGGTTGCTGTGGTAAGTACGGTAAGTATTAGTCGTAGACGTGGACATGGTTGAGGTGATAGCTCAGGAGGAGGATGCCTTTCTCGGTTTAATTGGGGCAATAGAAGTTGCGAACACTATGGTCGCTCCAAGCACGTGTTTGAGAAGTGCTGAACTAAGTTTGACAAATCTAAGTGGGCACAGTAGGCATCATTTGACTCTTTTGCTAGTGACATCGTTACACTAGAGTCGATTGTTATTCCTCCAGGTAAGTATGAGCTTTATTTTCGCATCTTAGACCACCACTACTACTACATCTCATGCTTTTAAAACAAGTACTAATGCCTATCTAGTCTCTTAAGATAGTTCTTGGATTATAGATTCAAGAGCTACAATCCACATGATTGGTAATTGTGACTTATTTTCTAGATTGTCTCAATTATATGATATTAGCTCTGTTTTTATTGCCAATGGAGGTTAATTTTCCTGTTAACTTCTTGTTCATTAGTGTTATTACCAAAACACTCTTTTATTTTGTGATCTTCTACCCTTATCATTGTGTTTTCTAGGACCTATAGACGTGGAAGAAGATTGGTTTTGAGTTGTAAAGTTGGGAAAGGTTTTTATCTATTGGTGCAGGATGAGATACCAAAGGGGCTTCTATCCTGTATGTTGAAAGCTGAGTCATCTTTTTTTTTGATATTGTCGTCTTGGTCATTTAATTTTTACTTGTAAGTTTATGAGTTAGGTAAGCATCATTGTACTATTTATTGTCGTCCATCTACTTTTGTTAGTAAGAGTTCGTTTAAATTGATTCATTCAGATATCTAAGGACTAACTCAAGTATCTTCTGTTTCTGATTTTTGTTATTATATTGTCTTTGTGAATGTTTATTCTAGAGTTTCATGAGTTTATTTGCTTAGAGATAGATCTCATGTTCTTATTGTAATCAATTTTTTTTAGTCAAATAAAGACTCAGTTTTTTACTACTATTCGTTTCTTTCACTGATAATGCTTTAGAATTTATGCAATCTGAAATCTTTGAGTTTTGTGTTTCTCATGGTATCTTACATCAGACTTCTTGCCTTTATACCTCACAACAAAATGAGATTACTAAGTGTAATTATTGTCACATTCTAGATGCCACGTGTACTCTTATGGCTCAGACGCATGTCTCTAAATGTTACTGGTGTGATGTAGTTCTTACTGCAACCTATCTAATCAGTAGTTTGCCATCAGTTGTTCTTTTTAAGGATATTCCTCTTTGTCGTTTGAGCCTTAGTGAAAGTTCCTTCCATTTTCTTCCTAGAGTCTTTGGTAGTGTCTGTTATGTTTAGGATCACTCACCTGGACTTGATAAGTTAGCTTTTAGGGCACTCAAGTGTGTCTTTCTTGGATATTTTGGGACTTGAAAAGGCTATCATTGTTACTGTCCATGTTTACGGAAGTACTTGGTTTTTGCTGATGTTATCTTTTCAGAGTCTATATCCTTGTTCTCTTCCTCCATGCCTGTGATGTCTATGTCTACACCTCTTTTGGTCCTCATTGATAGTCCCATTGGTCCTACCTTCACTATTTTACCACTGGTTACTGTCAATCGTATTGAGTTTCGTCCCTTACAGGTTTATTGTCGCTGCCAACAGGGAGATCCGATGACTTCGGCTCAAGTCTACTTTTGAGTCTACAAGTCACAACTACCTTTTGACCTTTATCTACACATTACCCTCTACTGTGGTAAGCACCATGTTACTTATTATTCCATTTCACATTTTGTTACCTAAGATCATCTTAACTCAAATTTTTGTTAGTTAGCCTTGTATATTTCTATTGAAATTGTCTAAGAACTACGTAGAGGCTTTACAGAAACTGCACTGGAAAACTACTGTAGTTGATGAGATACAAGCCATACAGATATTACATTGGAAAGTTGCTATAGATGATGAGATACAAGCCTTATGGACACGAGATATTGGGAGTTTGTCCATTGCCCACTTGATTCTGCAGTTGTTGGCTATCATTAGGTGTTTGTTTTCAAACACAAGTTAGACGGCTCCATTAACAAATACAATACTCGTCTAGTATCTAAAGGATTCACACAGACATATGGTATTGATTATGTAGAGACTTTTTCACCTATTGCTCGCCTAAATTTCATTTGGACATTACTATTAGTTTCTCTCAATCAAGATTGGGAGATACACCATTAGATGTGAAGAATGTTTTTGTCTATAGTGATTTGTCTGAACGGGTTTTGATAGGGCAACCTCTTGGATATGTTGCTTAGGGAGAAAATACAGTCTACTATTTGAAAAAAATTATATATGGTCTCAAGCAAAGTTTCAGA
>JAMKQA010009920.1:0-13832 GCA_024699735.1 Posidonia australis | reverse complement strand
CAGGCTACAACTGGAAGGCACTTTGGATCGTCAGAAGGGTGAGGTTGATGTCGGTTAAGGCGAGGAACGATGCCAGCTTGCTAGATTGTGATGTGATTGTTGCTGTGCTATTGATTCTACTATTCTAGATGTTGTGCATTGGCAAGCACCCTTGTTATTGTTATGCTCTGATTGGAAGGTAGCTAAAATGCCCTTGGTCGTAGACGCACAATGAAGACCTACAAGGTGTTGCAATATGCAAGCATAAGGCTCAAGCAAGCAAGATGAATGATTGTTAGAATCATTGGGGTGGATTTTATTGCAAGCAAGCAAGTTGGTTGATCCAAAGTGCTTTTTATTGCTTAGCTGGGAGAGTATGCTTTATTGATTAGCATGACTTCTGTTTTGGTTTTGTTGTTCTTATGTCTTTTTATTGTTTTGTTTGTTCTCCCTTAGTTAGGTAGGAAAGCTTCATGCCTGCTGTAGGAGGTGGACACCTTCAACTCAAATGGCCCTATAGAGATTGACAAGCTGTAGGTGGCTCTCATGAGATGAGTGGTAGTGTTCAAATTCATTGTGGGGTGGTGTGATGATGGACTGAGCTCAATGCCAAACTCGCTAGGGTCCTACACCTAGTTTTCTAAGATCATTGATTTTTATTTTCTCCCTAATAGACGTACGGTTTCGCACTATCCCTGTCTTGGAGGTGATAGGCACTTGGTCTAGGCTGAAGGCTTTTGCTGCAGGAAGGAGGGTTAGTCCTTTGAAAGTGTGGACTTTCCAGGTGCATGCACTGACTCCTCTCCAAAATGTGGTGGGGTGGAGCTACGCCGCATGCCTCTTGCTCTTGGGTTGACTTCTATCTTCGCTTTCTGTCTTCTATTTCTTTTGCCCATGTGGATGTATATTTCTTTTTTGGCTCTCTCGCTCAATCTAACCGTAGCATTTTATCTCCCTCTTGGAGGTGTAGGGCCCTTGCAAAGTTTGGACACTTCATCCAGCTTTGATGGATGGTGGTTCTCTCTCTACTTGGTCGTCCGGGTAGTGCCAACTGATGAAGATTAGACTAATCCAATGCAGGCAAGCTTTTCGATTTTCTTCATTAAGCACATGTGGATATGTAAGATATTTTTTGTTGGTTTCTAAATCTTTTGATTTTTTTGGGTTTTTTCTTGCTTTTCTAATTTTTTGATTTTTGCATTTTTTGATGCATGATGATGATGATGTAGTAAAGAAACTAACAGAGAAAATAAGGGAAAAGGATACGACTTCGGTCCCTAATGCTAGCTACTTTATTGACATCGCTTTATTCATGCTAATGGGGTCACTAGCTAATGTGGCAGTGTCGTTGGAATACTGTTGTTACTAAAACTACTGGTTGATGTCTTTTGTTTGAGGTCCAGAGTGCTAGTAGTCTCAATGCCACGTTGGCGTGCACTAGTCGAGCCAACTCT
The DNA here is from genome assembly GCA_024699735.1 of Posidonia australis. Classification (NCBI taxonomy): domain Eukaryota; kingdom Viridiplantae; phylum Streptophyta; class Magnoliopsida; order Alismatales; family Posidoniaceae; genus Posidonia; species Posidonia australis. The sequence goes on along the minus strand of JAMKQA010009920.1, from coordinate 12,399 downwards.
AAGCTATGCCCCCCGTAGAAGGGTCAAGTAAAGAGGGAGAAGATAGATCGATGAGATCAACAGGATTCATCGGTGAGACACCAGAAACAAGAGGGACATGTGAAAGGAAGAAGGGTCGTTCCGAGTCATGATAGTAGCCATGTCATGGGATGTGAACAACTTAAGAGCTAGCCCTATCAGACCTTTTTAGAATAGGTGGATCAAAAGCCTCTCGTCGCCCTAGAGCTGCGTGAGGTCTCCGTAAAAAACCTTCAAATGCGATATTGGGCAGCCTCTACCATTATACTTCTCGAATTCCGAGATGTAGAAATTCAAAGGGAGTATTGCCTCTGGAAAGTAGCAGTGGTCCAGGAACTGATAGGACTAGTGATCCCCGCCTTGCACCTAACTAAGTGCCATCTCTAGATCATCCATCCTACAATGAAGGGCATCTGAGGTTGCTGCTGTTTATGATATTGCAACTGAGACGGGTTCCATGTATGTTGTATGGGTCACGCATGTGCACTCCTTCGGATCCACCCACATGTTTCCTGTGTTGAGACATGGGGGCCAGCATACCCATGCAAGGATGCAATGTGTGGTGGTGCTATGATGCATGCAGTGGCCTATATCTAATGCGAAGATGGATGGGAAGTATGCTGTGTAAAGTGTGGTGCAAAGTGTAGGAGTGACTGTTGTTGCACTAGTGCGACATCGAGAAATGGGCTTGAGGGATGTTGTACTCCTGCTACGCTGAAGGGCTGGCCACCAGGTGATGGGGATGGATGTTGTGGAAAGTGTTGTGCAAATGCAGGAGGCTGGGAAGGCACCACCATTGTTGAAGTTGTGAAAAGCTGAGGCGATGGAGAGCGCACTGGTGTAGTGATGTGTGCTAGTGGAGCTAGAGTGGGGTGCACCCAAAACTCGAGGGTCAGTAAAAAGGGAAAAGACGATGGAAGGTGAGCAAGAGCCATGTCCTAGAGCTTCTACGCAAGAGCTAGAAAATGTTGTGCTTGCATGGCAGAGGTTCCGTCGACCAGTGGGCAAGAAGGGGAATGCATGGATGTGAGCGAGGGCACGAAAACAACAGAAGCAACAGGGGGAGACACTCCACGAGAGGCAGTCGTGGTCGACTGGATTCTTGAAGTGGGAAGACACTAGGAAGGGACGAAAGGCGAGCTCTTCGATGTTTGGGGTCGATCACCAAAAGGACCTTGACACTAGGCTCCACAACGATAAAGGTCTACCATGGTCCTGGAGTAGGGTGATCAGAACCCACAATTGTGCGGGAGTGAGGCGCAAGGGAGGAGGGAAGAGCAGCAGAAACGGTAGACAAGAATGAAGGGGTTCAAGTCGGGACCCCCACCAGAACAATAGGAGGAGACTCACTGATTTACTAGGCCATAGTAGACTACGAGTAGGCATGAAGATGGCCTCAACGATAGTAAGAGGCACGAACCCAAAGACGAGCTTTGGTCGAGGCGACACTAGCTCAGGGATAGAGAAAAAACCATGGGAGGCAACCCATAAAAGAGACGCTCGAGCTCCTAACCAAGGTCCTCACACAAGCTACCCATAGATAGACAGAAACAATCAGTATCAGAACCTAAGACAAAGGACAGAATGCAAGTTATTAGGGTGAATTGCAATGACACACAATGCAAACAAATGTCCTAGGATGCGCTCTCTCACAATGCATGTCCCAAGTGGACCGCCCACCTAGGACTCACTCATGGGTTGTGCGTTTAGACACAGGCTAGAAAGTAAGGTCTTGTGCCATGCCAAAGCTGTGGAACGATGGTGCACTAGGAGCCCCGACCCTGCCAAAGCATGGGTTATACCCTCTACTAACACTGACACGACCCTGGACAAGGGGGTAGACTGCTCGCTCGTCTTACGCCAAAGCCATACAATGGGAAACCAGGGACTACCCATTGCAATTGTAGGTGGACATAGAGTAGAGAGAATGCATGCTTCTAGAATGCTCATACATGCAATATGCTTTATTGTCTTTTACTTGCGAGTTTTATTAAGCCGAATAGGGGAGAGAGTGCAATGAAGTCTTTAGTTCTACCTAAATTCCATTTTTATTATTGTGGATTTTATGTTAAACCATTAAGGGAAGCAAACATGTCTCTACTTTCGCTAAGATGGCAGGTGCGAAAGAGGAAGAAAACACTAAAGCATAGCCAACAAACAAGCATACATCAAGCAAAAGGCATGATCATGGCATGTGTGTGTGTCATGTAAACATGATGATGAAAAGAGAAAACATCGATCACATCAAAAGATAGGTAACATGGCATGTGCATGTGTTGTGGCATAGTAAGCGTGTAAAAGAAAACACTCAACAAGCAAAAGGCATGTAAAAGCAGACTTGTAATGATAACAGTGAACAAATGGCGACAAGGCAACACAAGAGAAGCAAGGCAAACAAGGACACATGCAAAGAAAGCAAGAAGCAAAAAACGAAAGTCAGAGTCTTGTATCCCCAACGAAGTTGCCAGTTCTATGACCGTACGGGAACTAACTCTCGTGTGAGGGAACACACGGAAACTGAAAAGGTCATGGCGAAGATGGTGAATCCGAGGAAGGACACTTGACTCGAAAGCACCAAAGAAAACACGAAAAAAGAAACGATAAGGACAAAACAGAGTCGCCACCTAATCTTTTAGAAAACTGGAAAGACAAGAAAAACCGAATGCAACAAAATGCAAAAAAAAAATGCAATATGAATGCAAATGTATGTATGAATGCACGTGCATGCTCCATGCCTAATGGATGCAACACATTGATCATTGTGGGCAAGAGAAAGGACAAGGACTCCTGTTATGCATGGGGAACGTGTTAGGCACCCCAACATGACTGTGAAATCGGTCTTTCTAGGCTTTTCGCTCGCATGTGTGTCGCTAATGCCTACGTCTAAATGAACATATGTCATATGCTACGCTGATGCAAATGACGTGAGTGGGGTGGAAATTTAATGTAAATGGGATCAGTTATGCTATGTGAATCTTAGACTATCAATCAAAAGGATACGACATAGTAATCATCATTACCTTAAATGCGATGCATGAATGCCAGGATGCTTGATAAGTCTCTTTATGCATGATGGATGACATGAAATGATAAGAGAGCAAATGGTATGCATGATGGTAGGCGATATGTGTGTCATGGTGTATGATATGTTCACTTGCTTAGGGTGATGGTGTATGATGCATGTCAAATGATAAATGACATGAAATGATAAGAGATACATTTGATGAAATATGAAATGAGGAATGAGTGGATGTGATGTGTGCATTAATGCAATGATGATGCAAATAAAACATGACTAATGTGTATCTAAAGTGCATAAGATGAAAGTGGGAGAAAAGGCAGACTAAGAGAGAAAAGCAAGGATGGACTCAACTTGGATGGGCACAGAGGTCTTGGAAAATCCACACGACCCTACCATGCAAGAGGGCCACGAGCCAAATACATGCTCCATTCGTCAGGCTTTTCACTGTCCAAGGACCAAATATCCAAAGTCCAAAATCAAAACTAAAGTGCAGAAACATAATGAACATACTCAGGATCAGGGGAACAAAACTTTCATCAACAAGAAACACAAGAGACAAGTTATGCAAGACCGTTTGGCTCAGCTTGCTTGTGCCCTATCCTAAGCCAACTGTGTGAGTCATCCGTAGCAATAGGCCATGGCTCAGGTATGAGCTCTAGACAGCGAGCTTTCGTCACCTTCCTTCGACAAACAAAACATCAAACACACAACACAAGCATCCAAAATCCACGACAATATACCAAAGATGGGAAACAAGCAAGAAAACAAGGTCGAAATGCAAGAAATCAGATGCACAAACAAGCAAAATCTAAACAATCCAAATATGCAACACAGTTGCGAGCAGGGAACTTCGTAGCCACATCGAGAAAAATCTGGAGGTGCAAATAAGTGAGATGCAACCCAAAATTGAAGATGGCATATTAGAGAACACTAACATGAAACCGACACAGACAAAGGCCCCCTAGATCGCTTCCTCCACCTCCACGAAATTCGCTAGGGGCAAAGGACCTTGCTGGCATTGAGAATGATCGAGAGCTCCTGTGACGCGACAGTGACTTACTGTGAAGGTTGGATGAGCAAGAGGGAAGCTCTAGGAGATGAGGCAAGCAAACAAAAAGCAAAGTCACGAGCCCAACTCTCCTCCCCACCAAGCTCATTGGGGTAAAGCGAAATGCTCGCTAGCCAGAATCCAGGCTGCGACTTACAGGCACCTCCTAGGTTGGAGCAGCTCAGGGAGCATAGGAGGAGGGAAGAGGAGCAAGATGCAATTGAGACGATGGCATCCCAGCTGTGCTCAAGGGTTATCGACCTCACACGGCCAGCGTAGGCATCACCGAAAAACATAGTAAAGGGGAGAAGAAGGAAAACAATGAATGCAAATGCAAATGACAATTTGCGGGCATAAGAATCAAGAAGAGACAACCACGAAGCTAAAGAAAGGGTTGCTTACCTGTGCCGATGCATGGTGGTGGCTAACAACATGGGTCACTGGCAGACGAACTTTGAGTGGATAGCAGGGGCACTAGAGGCTATGATGGCATTGCTGGTGACTCGGGTTGCATTGGACAACACTCAATGGACGTCAAGGGAATGACTGAAGGCTTCACGGCTACTGTTGGGTTGTGTCAGACGATGACAAGGGTGTGGGTTGCATCCAAGTGGTGGAAGAGGTGCTTGGAGTGTGGTGAAGGTTTTGGGATGGTTGGGTGCTCAATGGGGCTCTCGATTTGCAGCAAAGAGGTGCTACAAGAAATGGGTGCTCACACGGCTAGGGAAGATGATGGACGGCTTGAGGAGGAGAAGAAGGGGGTTCTGGTGGTGGCTGACATAGGAGGGCAATTGGGCAACGCTAGGGAGACCAAGTGAGACTCGAGGAAGGCAAGGAAACCAAGACAATGGTGTTGCAATGCGTGTTGGTTGGAATGGGTTGATGGGTGTTGCAATGCGTGTTGGCCGAGGTGAGCGCTCAAGATGAAGGCAAATGGCTAACCCCCCTCACAAATGGAGGTAGGTACTATTTTATAGGTGGTTGAAAGGATTGAGCAACATAGATTCAAATCTAAGATTTGAATCAAGGGTGTAAACATGGCTGCCAAAGGTTGGTATTGGATGTGTGGTGGAGATGAAAATGGGTAGGATTTGCATGCAAGGGTGGGTAAAGAGGAGTGGGATATGAAGGAAAATTGAAGTGGGACATAGCGGTATAAAGGTTCAGAAAACTCAGGGAGCACACCTATATCCACACCACCCAATGAGAGGGGGTGAATCAGTGGTCCACTAAGTTAAATCCCTGATCTTTCTGTGCATTCGACACACGCATCTAACTCGCTTTAGCAGGCCACGGTTGTCGAATGATTGGGCTAGGGCAAGATCTGCTAGGCTAGATTTCGGGCTAATGTATGGTTAGTGAAATGGTTTTAAGGGTTTTAAGGTGGATTTGGGTTAGGTTTGAGAGTGTGGGCTTGAATGGGCTTAGGTGGGCTTGGCTTGCATGTGTTTAGGCTTGATTTGAATTAGGGTTTAGGCTAGGTTTATGGTTGATGAAATTGGGTTTTGGGTTTATGTTTGGGTCTATATGGGTTGGAAATAAGGTGTTAAGGTTGGATTTGGGGGTTTAGGCTTGATTTTAGGGTGTAAAATGGGTTTTTGTGTGAAAATGGGTTTTAAAGTGGTGAAATGCCTCATAGCCGTCAGAGCACACTCTCTAGGAGAAATCCGTTGCGAGTGGCTGTCAAAATGGAGTGTCTACACATATCATATAAATCATTATAAATGTCAAATAATTCAAGAAAATTATTAAAATTCAGATGACTTTATAATTAAGATTGCCTATCTTTATTTTACCAAAATGAGATTTCTATGGTAATTATCAAATTTTAATGTTATAACTTATATTTAATTCAAGATAATGTTAAAAATAACGATAAAATCCAAAATATTTGGATAATTGCCAACCTATCTTAAATTTGATATGCCCTTGATTTTGATTGATATTTTCGTAATTATTGGAGATTTAAAATTTTCAAATTCAATTTACTCAACATTTTGAATCTAAATTAAATTAAGAATTTATTTAAAATCTTTCTATTACAAAGATGGTTGACTTGGTCACACAGACTTGCATGTGATAATAAAATCTACTCCAAATATCATTGCCTTGTAGGTTTTTACTGAGTTTCTTCAATCAGGTGCATTTCTACTACTTTCTAGTTAGGGCATGCATACAACAGTTCAATACAATGCACCTTGTCTTCCAAACATATTCAGAGCTACAATCGAATATGTATGCCTTCAGAGACTCCAGCAAGCAAGCGTTGTTCCTTATCTCAGCCAACATCAGCTTTAGTAGGTCCGACGGTCTATAGTGCACCTGGAGTTGTAGCTTGACCCCCCACTTCTCGCATCTTCCTTTCCACATCTTTTTTCGCTCTCGTTGGTCCTATCCACCCACCACGTGGGTGGTCTTTGATGCCCAGTGCACCTTGCCTTTTCCAGGCAAAGCTTCACATGTTTGCTCTGAGACCATTGCACACCCTCAAGAAGTGTTCAGCATTTCTTGCGACAACTCGATTCAATACCAGTGGCATTTATTTTGCCCTGGTATCTCTCGATTTGCCCTCAACTCCCTTTCTTCCTCCTTCGTTCCTAATACCACGAGCATCTTAGCTGCCCTTTGATATCGTCTCGTCTACATTTAGGCTAGCATCCCTAATTGCCACGACATAGTCTTTGGACTTTTGTCACACCTTTGGATGTGACATTCTTGTTTGCATTCTTGCAACCTTGGTGGCAAGTCCTTCAACTTGACACTACCTCCTCTTAATCAGCAAGCTCAATGGCCTGTCATCTCCCTCTCGATACAAAGGGTGCCTAGGTTGCCCTTCGGTATCATCTCATTCGCATCTGGATTGGCACGCCCTACTGCAATGGGATGGTCTTTGGAACTTTGCCACCCCTTCAGGTGTGGTATTCCTATTTTCTCTTTGCATTTACTGATAGGTCTGTGGATCTGTCATTGCCCCTATTGACTGATAGGCTTGCTGGCCTATCATCACTTTCATGCTTCATCTTTCAGCAAGCAGGTTTCGGACTCATTGTGCTCTTCATCGAGCTAATAGCCCTAACTATCTGGTTGGCAAACTCATCAGACTTGCCATGCCCCTCTCCTCCTTGGGTTGATAATCCTAATTATCCAGTGATGAGTCCATCAATTTGTCACGCCCTTTCCGTCAGTCGGTGGGCCCATCAATCTTGTTTGATGCCCCTCTTTCTACAAGTTTCATGGTTTATCATGCCTTACCAGGTTGATTAGCCCTGTACTTGTCACTCATCATTTTGTAGCATATCATCGCATCTCATGGCATCCCATTGCATCCCACTGCATATCCTTGCATGCCCCTACATTAGCATAACTTGTCATCGCATATCATTACATGTCATTGCATAAGCATGGCATCTTATCGCATAACACACAACTCCTAGCATATCATCGCATTTCGCTACATAGCATTGCATGTTGTTATATAGGCATTGCATCTTGTCACACGACATTGCATTAGCATTGCATCGTCACTACATTGACATCTCCATTAGCAACATAACATTATGCCCCAACTTTGCATTATTGCATTTGGCACTACGAGCACAGCACGACACCTGTAGCAATAAGTGCTAGTGACTTGTCCTTGGCATTGCTTGCTTTGGGTGGTATGCATCGCATAATGCACCCAACACTACATGCATTGATTGCAATACCACCTCGTCTACTGTAGACACCCCACTTTGGCAGCCACTCGCTGACAAAATTCTCTGAAAGAGTGCATCGACGGCAACGAGGAACTTCCCCACACCAAAAGCCATTTCACACCCCAAAACCAACTTTAACACCCTAAACTCATCCCAAAACCATTAATCCATCATAAAATTATCCCAAACACCAGGCCCAAGCCTTTGATGCTCTAGCAATCTAGTGATAGCCATAGGTCCACCTTAGCAAATCCTGCTCTGGCCTAGCTATCCGACCACCATGGCCTGATAGCACGTGTGGGATGCATTGGTCAGATGCGCAAAAAGATTAGGGATTAAACTGCTGAGGCTCGATTGGTCTTTTCACTTAGTGGACCACCAATCCACCTCTTCTCATTAGATAGCGTGGATCTGGGTGTGCTCCCTAGACTTCTTGGACCATCAAGCCCCTTTACCTAATCCTATTTTCCATCAAATCCCACCTTGATTTAATCTAAAACATTCCCCTTAATCACCATTCAAATCCAACAACCAAGCCACCTCTCTTCCCTTTATAAAACCACTACCTATATCCAATAGTTCTTCCTCTTGGCCCTCCTTCTTCCTCCTAGCCCTCAACACGCACACAACCCCACCTCCAGCCATCCTTCACCTATTCTAGCCACCACTTTCCGACCACCCTACAAGCACAGCAACTCCCTCTTGGCCTAGCATCGACTACCATGCACCAGAGCTTACCATACTCTCCAGTAGAGCCTCCTTTCTCACTAAGCAATTCCACACATCCACTAGCTGTCCATCACCGTCCAACCACCCTTCATTGTCGGCCGGAGCTGTCACTTCTAGTCTACCACCAACAAGCTACACTAGCCCCCACATTACACACTTGAGCACTCCACCAATGTCACCATGCCCCTCTATACTTGCCTTCATAACCATTGAGCGCCAGTTGTAGGAGAAAACGCCACCATGAGCCATCGTCGGAGGAAACAACCCACAAAACTCCATAGCTAATCGTTTCTCCCTATGGCTTTTCTTTGTTATTTTTCCAATGTTACATTACATTCGTTGTATGTTTTCTCATGTATATTCCTTGCATTTACATCCTCAGCCATACATCCACTACATTTGCATCGCCAATGATGGGTTTGGTGGGTTCAAAATGGTCGATGGCCTGTGAGCTCCTCCACTCCCTACCTCGACATATCGTGAGCTTCCTCTCTCTTCACCCAGCCACCTTGGATGCTTGCTTGTTGTTCCTTGCTGCTTCTATGGCTGATCGAACTTGTGAGCTCTAGTGAGGTGTGGTGAGGATGGCAGAAGCACTGCACTGTTTTGCCATGCATCCAATTTGCATTCATTAGCATCCATGAATTCCTCTTCACTCCCATGGACCCTTAGAAATGCTGGAATGCCTAGTTGAAGCCCCTGGTCAGAGAACTCAGGCGTGCTCATTGACGAAACCCACTTCATGGCAAGCTAGGTGGGTGGATGCCTTCGGCCAATCGCAACCTGGTTCGAATGTCCAGGTACACTCCCTTGCCTCCCCTCTAGCTCCCCATGCATTATACTGCATCCTCATGTAGCTGCATTTAGATCTGGGGCAATGATTGGCTCATTGCTCTATTCTGTATCCGGTAGGTGCGTATCGAATGCACAAAAGAAGGGCACAAATGGCCTACGTGGTTTGCCTTGTTCAAAACAAGCAATTGGCTGAGCTCCCTTGCATTTGTCTCACTGTTTTCTTCCCTAATCATGCATTGTTTTTTTTGTCCTGAGTTTGTATGTTTGCATCCTCACTTGCATTGCATGGTTTCTCGTGTTTTCTAGCATCCGTTCTTGATTCATTTTCACACTTGCACTAATGCATGGTTCTTTCGTCTTCTATACTTGCATCGCATTATTCGTATTCACTAGCACTTTGCATTTATTTAGGGCGATGATGATTACTATGTCGAGTTCTTTTGACCGCTGGTCTAGAATTCACATAGCGTTTTTGAGCATTAGTTTACATTGATTTCTACCCCACTCATATCATTACACTAGCATGACATATAGCATACATCCATATTAGACTTAGCAAGCATACATGCATTAGCATTGGTGGCACTCAAGCAAGTGATTAACCTAAAAAGACTAATTTCTCGTGTGTATAGGGTGCCTAACACCTTCCCTATGTGTAACAGGTGTCCTCACCCATTCTCAGGCCCTCCATGAGCAATGTGTTGCATCCATTAGGTACGGAACATGTACACACAATCATACAGTCATTTGCATTCATGTTGCATAATGTTTTCTTGCATTTTTATGCATCTGATTTTCCTTGTCTTTCTGGTTTTTAAAAGATTAGGTGGCAACTCCTTTTGTCCTTATCTTTCTTTGTTTTTTCTTCGATGTTTCGAGTCGAGTATCCTTCCTCAGATTCACCATCTTTGCCATGACCTTATCAGTCGTCATGTGCCTACACATACGAGGAGTTCAATTCCGGCATGGTCACACCTGCAATATCACCTCATTGGCATAGCATGCTCGGCATGCCTTCCATAGAATTGAGTGCTAGTGATTCTTCCTCGACACTGCCTGCTCGACGTGATATCCTTGGCATTGTGTGCCCAACTTTGCACAATCATTATCCACATTACATGCACTACATCCACATCATGGCATTAGCATTGCATACTCAGCATTTGCATTAGCATCGTGTAGAGTTGAACATATCCCCAACAGAGCTTGGTGCACACCAGTATTAGCATTCAGCGTACACCATCAACAGTAGCATTCGCATCCCAACATTGCATTCGTGTTTTAACATTTTTTTTGCATATGCTTTTGCATTCCAGCATTGTGTTTGCATCAACATTTGTATTAGTTTTAGCATTGCCTTTGCACCTACATTTGCATTACAGCAACATGTCATGATTTTCAGTGCATTTCGTCAAATAAGTGGCTCATATTAACAACAAACCCCACCTTTTGGCTGGCACCAAGTAGGGTGTCTTTGTTAACCTTGAGCATCAGTCTCAGCTTCCCCTCGACCTCACTCAAGGAGGGACATTTGTAGATACCCCAATTGTGCAGCCACTTGTTGACAAACTTGTAACGACCTAGATTTGGAAGTGATGTTTTGGTCAGATAATTAAGGTGAGATTTACGTGTGTTTGGCACTAGGGGCCCTAGTGGCCAATGTTGGACACATCTTCAATGGTGTCTTACGCTTGGATTGTGGATTTCTAGTCGATTGGTGTTGTGTCGTTTTGATGCTAAGCTGGCTCTCGTAGGAGTTTTGTGGGTTTATTCTAGGCCACAATGTTTGATTGGCTTGCTCAGGTGGTTGGTCTCTCTTGGTGCGAGCCACGTAAACGTAGAAGGTCACATGGTTTGGTCTCTTACTATGGATTCCTTCCCTTGTTTCCTTCTTTTCTTCTCTCCTTCCTTTCTTTCCTGTTTCTCTCCCTAGGCCCCACCCTCCATTTCCATCCTTCTTCTTCTTCTTCTTCTTCTTCTTCTCCTTCTTCTTCTTCTTCTTCTTCTCCTTCTTCTTCTTCTTCTTCTTCTTCTTCTTCTTCTTCTTCTTCTTCTTCTTCTTCTTCTTCTCCTTCTTCTTCTTCTTCTTCTCCTTCTTCTTCTTCTTCTTCTCCTTCTTCTTCTTCTTCTTCTCCTTCTTCTTCTTCTTCTTCTTCTTCTCCTTCTTCTTCTTCTTCTTCTTCTTCTTCTTCTTCTTCTCCTTCTTCTTCTCCTTCATCTTCTCCCACACGAGAGAGGGTTGAGAGAGAGAGAGAGAGAGCGGGGTGGCCCAAGGTAGCATGATGCCACTGCCACACCACCGTTGCGAGGAGGAGGACTGGAGCAGCTCGTGGTAGGAGGAGGTCATGCGCCGCCATTCGCTGCTACTCGTCGCCACGTTTTGGTGGAGGTACACACACTATAGGCTTATTTTTGATTTCCAATTTGATTCCTAGGGCTATGATAGTGTGATCATAATTGTAGTAAATTTTATTACATTTATTGAGCATTTGTGGGCAATTTATGGTTATATTGATTATGTAGGGTGAATAGTGCCTCTTTTGTGTTTTTTGTCGATTTAACGAGATTTGCTTGATGGATCTCTATGTTGCTTGTCTGGTTTGGAAGGTCTCATCGAGATCTTTATTTTGATATATGGTTTGCTTGGTTTGTGTGGGTGTTTGTAGGGTTTGGTACTTTGGGTCCCATTTTTAGGTGTCCTAGGTTTGTCTGATTCGGTATGCTGAATTATTTCGACGTACCGTTTAGGGCTCCCAAGATGTCCACTTGACTTCTGTCTTGGTCGACCAAATTTATTCAATCTACTGAACTGGGTCTTGGGTGTTGACACTACACCTAGTTAGGTCGACTAGCTAGAAACGTTATGCCGGGTTAGGGGATTTCGGTCAACTGATCCCTTTTCGGTCTACCGAATTAGTCCCCTGAACCATAGTTTAGCCGACCGTTTTGGTTCGGTTTGCTGAACCAGGCCTAGACCCCTGCACTTAGTTATTTGTGGTGTGGATTTGTGTGTGTGTGTGTGTGTGTGTGTGTGTGTGTGTGTGTGTGTGTGTGTGTGTGTGTGTGTGTGTGTGTGTGTGTGTGTGTGT
>JAMKQA010009919.1:0-11276 GCA_024699735.1 Posidonia australis | reverse complement strand
TCGCCATGAATACGATGGAGGAGGTCAGTGATAGAGGAGGCTGTGGGGTGCTTCTTATTGGCCAAGGATGCTAGGAATGCTGATGTGGCAGTGGAACACAAGGGATTGCCTAGGGAGCTTGGTGCAATCGCTCGAGGAGGAATGCAGTCATGGGAGCTCTGGGGAATGCTGCTACTGTGCCTGGGGAAAATGCAAATGGCTCTCGTCTGGTTTTGTTCTGCTAGTCTGAATTTGCAGGAGTTGACATGTCATTGGGCTGTTGCAGGTGGCAAGGCATGGTAAAAGGCATGCAGCAAAAGTTGTGCTGTGCATGGCCGATGAAAGCATGGACGAATGGCTATGACGGAGTAAATGTAGTAGCTCTATTGCAAGTACTGTCACAAGGGACTTCACCAGCAACTCGTGCCGATTATGTGCACTAGGTAGTTGCATTACCTAGTTGTTCCTAAATGTTGCACCCGGGCCTGTGCAATGCCTTTTGCCTGGGTTTTGGGCAATATTATTGGGCTTTTGGGCCTCTAATGGGCCTAGGTTATTGGGTTGGCTAGGGCTTGAAGTTGATGTGGGGTTTTGGGTTGGTTTTGAGTGGTCTTGCAGGGTTTCAAGTTGGTTTAGGGTGTGAAAAGGACTTTGGTGCTGGGAATTGCCTCGTGTTGGAGAGTTCGTCTGCAAGTGGCTGTCAAATTGGAGTGTCTACAAATATTCTAAGAGAGCATGTCGCAAAAAAACACAAGAGTAATACACTTGAAGTAATTGGATGTCTTAGAAGAGAGATAATTAATTAATACAATCTACCAAAATTATTAAAATCAAGATCCTTGTTAGGATTGATGCACCTTGTTAAGATCAGTTCATAGGTTCAGATCAAATCTTGAGATTCTAATATTTCATAAAATACATGTATTTTTAATATAGTTTATAAATCAAGAAGTTTGCAATGACATAAAAAATATTGCATGCATCAAAATAATAGCAACAAGCTAAAAAACAATTGGTTCTTTAAACAATGGTATGGAAGACATTGAGAAGGAAGGAGGAGGCAATGCTGATGTATACGTGGAGCTGAGGTTGTTGACAAATACTCGTATGGAAGAACATGGCAAGATGTGGGTTGTATAAAAAGAAAAGAGAAGACTATCTTACAATTTATATTGTGTTGGGAAGATATAAAATAAGAGATTATAAAAGTTGAAGAAAAGGGTTGAGACTTGAGAAGATTGTGCTTGCCATTGAGAAGACGAATTTATGAATAGTTATGGTTATTTATGTTTAAAATTAAATGAGTTTAATAACTTTTAATTTTAAATTGAAAAGTGATTTTGAGAGATTTGATATTTAACTTGGTAAGAGATTAGTTAATCACAAAATTCCTAATGTTCCTTTTGATAACATTCACTATTTACATGTCAATTAGGCTGCAAAACTTGACATGGCCTAAGACCATGGGTCGTACTAGACCTAGGTCCCAAGTCCATTCTGTTGTGCTCGGCACGAGCACAATTGGCACTAGCCCAATAGTGACTTGGCACGATACGGCAAGACATGATTAGCCTAACAGTCTTTTTTTTTTAAACTATAATAGCTCAATAAGGAGCCATTTTTACCCATTGTTCATACGATAGATACAAACAGTTATTGGCCTTTTTGCATTTTGAACTCTAAACTTTATTTATTTACATACAAGGGTCTATCTTCCTAAAAATACATTTAGGCCCCTATTTTTAATGAAATTACATTTATGTCCCTAACTTTTCCAAAAAAATTAAAAAACCCATAAGAAAATTGTAATTGCATTTAAGTTCATTTCGACCCTAAAATGCCTATAAATAGTACCTATCTCCTCCTATTTCACCATACAACTACAATTCTCTCTTCTCTCACAACTCAAGCCTCATTCTCAAGCTCTCATGCCTCAACTCTCTCTTCTCTCTCAAGTCTCAACTCTCAAGCTCTCAAGTTCTCAATCTCAAATCTCTTTCTACTTTCTTTTTTAACAATGACATCATCAAGGCAAGTGAGGATTGCTAAAGATCTCAACTTTGATCTTCAAGAGGAATTTAATGATGTTGCTGATGGCATCCCACCACCACTGTCCCCATTAATGAAATCAACTTGTCAAAATGACAAATCTCATGTAAGAAAGGGAAAAAGAAGAGCTAAGGTATGAAAATATTTCAACATCCAAATTGGAAAGAGTAAGAAGAGGGTGATCGAAAAATGGATATTTTGCAAAATTTACAAGTCGGACCACTCATGTAAGTCCCTTGGTGGAAATTGTCATTTACTTACACACATAGTGTAACAACCTCCCAGTCACTACCACTCCAGCCTAACTATATTTTTCATTTTCTATCAATTACCATCACTAAAACTAAATCCAAACACATATAATAAAGCATGATTAACTAAAATAAATCTAAACAACAAACTTACCTAGAACCCTCGATGTGCAGCAAATTGACTCCTCTCTATGTGCAGTAGCAAGTAATCCTACTCCTAACCTGTACCTGTGAAAACACAAAACAAAAAACACATGAGTGACCACTCAAAAAGTCAGCTAGCACACACCCACCTTAAACACACACCAGAACCAACTCAAGAAAACAACACCAAAAACATCAGAAAGATACATCGACTCGAAAACACCAAAATAAAGTGAAGAAGGATAAGGAAACAAAAAATGGAGTTGCCACCTAATCTTTTAAATCGGAAAGGCAAGGAAAACTGAAATAGAAAATAAATGCGATAAAACATGTGAAATGTAAGTAAAGTATAAGAATTTGTGCCTAAGGATGCGACATTTCGGCCATTGCATGTCAGAGAAAGGATAAAGATTCCTGTTATGTGTGGGGAAGGTATTAGGCACCCCCACACACCCAATAATCGGTCTTCCTTGGTTTGACTTGCTTACTGTCACGTCCCAAATTTTCCACAATATTTTTTTAGCAAATTAAATTACGGGAAAATTAAAGCTAAACAGTAAATATCAAACTACCAGGAACCTGTGTGTGCGGCTAGGGAATTTCGATCTATATGCACTACGCTAAACTAATCGCATGTCAGCACCTGCAAACCAAAATCACAAGGAAAACGCATGAGTGACCAAAGTCACCCAGTAAGCACTCCACAAAAACTGCGAAAAACAAAACCATAATCTATTTTCCTTTTAAATTCATTTTGCAAACCATTTTCTCAAAACCTCAAAAATCGGGCCCACACCGGCCAAAACCACAAACCAAGGCTCTACTAGCCCAAAGCCACAAGCAAAGGCCCTCAATGGCCAAAATCACACACAGTGAGTCGGGAAGCCTGTCTCCAGGCAACCTAACTCTAGCCACACACAGTCCACTAAGGAGCGACCCCAGCGTTCTGCACTGCCATGGTGACGGCCACCCTGTGCAGGAGCGTTCATCGTCCCGTGATTCCCCTTCCTCAGGAGAACCCTCATAAGCCAACCCCTCCTGGGAAGGTTGTCCTGTCCCTCAAGACGCTACCAGCTACGGGCACGTGTCCCACCTGCACTGGCCACCACAGGGTACGCCTCCTCACGGCGTCCTCCACACACGGTGCTCAGGAGGGAGTATCAAACCTCCACACCCGACAACACCTGAGCCTCAATACTCACAGCGACAGCAGGAGTATCATACCTCCCCATCATGCCACAAGACACCTCAACCCACAGACCACAACCCTAACCTTGAGACGACAGTCAAGGAGTTTCATACCTCCAAGACTCGACGCCCCTCAACCTCATGTATCTCAGCCCCTGACGTCAACTAGGGAGTCGTGCCCGACCACTTGAGAATGTCGTCACATTCCCGACGACACGGTCCCACACTATCTCGGCCCACACACAGAAAACCATGAAAACATTTTCCAAAATAGGTCAACTATTCCTTGAAATCCATTTCCAAACCATTTTCATATCTTTTGAAAATTCTTTCAAAACCTCGGCAAAACAGTGCATCAGGTGTCCAAGGAGACCACCACTGACAGCCCACAGTCCCTCTCAATGGGACAAAACACGGCAATCTAGAAAGCCCTTGGAAAACACATTTGCAAACTCATTTGGGCCCAGAATCGGCATGTTGAAAACCCCTAGTTCGATAGGCCGATTTTGGATCGGTCGACCGAATCAGGTCAACGGTCAATGGTCAACACTCAAGCCAAATTCGGTATACCATCCAAAAACGGATGACCGAAACTCGACCAGAGGACCTAAACTGACAGAAAAACGGTATGCCGAGCGGAATCGGTATACAGAAATCCCCTGATTCGGTATGTCGTTTCCATTCGATATGTTGAATTCTGCGAAACCAGAAAACGGCCCAAACACTATCGTCCGAAATCGCCCCAACTGGGACCTCCGATCGGAACCCCTAAACAAACACCAAAAATCTTGCATAAAACATAAGATGTAGACCCTCGAGGCTACACCAAAACCCAACAAAAAAACAAAAATCCATTCACCATTCATCAAGATATAAAATCACAAAGGCAGAAGGGTCAAAACAACCCAAAACACAACCACCGGCATAAATGCCCAATAAATGCTCCATAAATTCTCAATAAATCACAATAAATTCTAGGAAAGTAAACTTACCTAGATTCCATGCAATCCTAGCAATTTCTACCAATTTCATGCTCTCTATTACATGAGGTGGAGATGCATACCTGAAAAACGCCTCCTGCGATTCTCAGCCGACTCCGGCGACCACGGCCTCTCCACGACCACGGGAGCACGCCACGCAAGCTCCGCGCACCACTCCGAGCAACCGCAGCCCTCCGCTTCACTCCCTCGATCTCTCTCTCTCTCTCCGTCGGCGCGCGCGCGATGGAAGAGTAGGGGAAATAGAGGAGGTCAAGTGGGATGAGAAGGAAGAGTGGGGGAGAAGAGAAAGAAGGTGGGGGAGGAGGAAGGATGCGCCACCGAGGAGGAAGGAAAAGGAAGAAGAAGGAAGGAGGAGATGGCGATGGCGACGGAGGAGAGTGGTGCGGCTTATAAAGCCTACGCTCGCAGTAGCTGAGAACGTACCCACCTGCGTGTCTCAGCCACAGGCACACCGCACGAGCAACCAACCACACCGCCCAACCACCAGCCACAACCAACAGCCCATAAATGCGGGCCCCACACGGTCCCACACCCGGGCCCCACACTCACAGTGCCACAATGCACAGTGCCAAACCACGCACAGGGACACGCAAATAGAAGCCAGTCCACGAGGCCCAAGCCCAAAAGCACAGAACTATACAACGGGCCTCGGAACAGTAACACCCGTCTAGGAATAAAATTCATAAAATGTAAATAATTACAAAATGAATTTTACGGGTGTTACACTTACAAATTAGCCAATGTAGGCAATTAATGCCAAAATAATGTGCACCTTGAGGCAGGATGCAAGATGCCATGCTTGAATGATATGATTGGGTCAAGGATTAATGTGGCTTGAGCTCAGTTACGCTATGTGGGTTCTGGACCATCGATCAAAAGATCCCAACATAGTAAACATCCTTGCTTATGCATGAAAGATGCTAAGTGATATGGGGAAAGCCATGCAATATTGATAAAAGCATGTAGATGCAGATAATAGAGGATAAACATGTAAAATCACAAAAGAGAAACAACGTAGAATGCATGAAGGTGCTCAACTTAAGTGATCTGTTCTGAAAATGGGAGACTCACCATCTCAAGATGCCAATTACAGTTGTCTAGAACACACGTCTGTATGAACCACTTTCTAAAGGTGCCATCGAGAGTCGCTAGCAAAGTCATAGAACAAACCGACGACCTCTCATCGCACCAAATCACAACACAACCACTCAAATCATGATGCGAATGCACTGGAAGCAAGCAAGGAGATCAGAGGCCACACCTAGATGCTTAGTTGGAGACGAGGCTTCCTGGAGTGCTCCTCCCATGTATCTTGTCGGAAAACGAATCCCACAAATGAGCATTGCAGCACCGTGACTTCCCATTGCTCCCGATCCAAATATGCCAAGGATCGATGAATGTATGGTGTACGAAAAGCAAGACGGGAGTGTAGTGATTGTACTTGAGCCCTCGATTGGAGGTGTGGCCGCCTGGAGTGCTCCTGCCATGTACCTCATCGAAGACAAGATTCGACCAACGAGCTTCTCCGAGAGCTTCATTCAGAGGCTTTGGTGGGGCAAATTGTTGAGTCTAGAAGCTTGAAGGAGCAGAGAGGAGTGCATTGATGCCAAATGGATGCATAGGTGTGTTGTGTTAGCCTTCCGCCATCTTTACCTCACCTCACCAATGTCCGCGAGCTCAGCCAACCATCCAGCTGGCAGAGAGCTCCAAGAAGACATCCAGAAAGGTTTGGGGAAGAGAGGAGAAGGTGACTAGATGTCCAAACAAGTGTGAGGGTGCTCATAGGCCACCAACCCAACGAACCCATTGCTGACAACATGTGGATGTGATATGGATGCATGAATGCAGATGCAAGCTCAAACAAGAAGAATTCATACACAAAACATGATTGATATGACAATGCAAGGGAGGAAAATCTAGAAGAACAGAGCTCGACAATGGGGACTTACTGATGGAAGCTTGTCTTCCCCGACGACGGCATTGGTGACTTCCCAAGCAATGGCACCCGACAGTGTCGAAGGTGGCCAGTGAGGGGTTGATGGAGGTCGTGTGAAGGTTGGGGAGTGTTAGGATGTAGTTACTTGGTTGTTTCGAGGCCTGGACAGTTGGTTTGGTCGATGGGCGCTCGGTTAAGACTCGATGACCAGTGACGTCGCTGCTCAATAGAAGATGGGAGTGTAGCTTGACTCAGGGGCCGAAGGTGATGGGGTTGGCCAAAGGACGCTGGGCAAGCATCGAGGAAGAAGATGCTCAGCTTCTCAGGGGTCGTGCATGGCAAGTTGTGGCTGGGTGCTACACTGGATGAACAAAAACGATGGCTTAGGAGGCTAAAAGATGATTGGAGGTGTGTGAAGGTCAAAGGGAACTCAAAAGACCAAGAGGATGCCTGGAGAATGCCAAGAGAGGTCAAGGAGGGTGGAAGAGAGGGCGGATGGTTGGAAGTGGGGTTGGACTCTCTACATTCTCTTCCTCTCTCTTTTCATGGATGTGTTGTCCTTGGACATGGATGAGGATGGTAGTTAGAGGGAGAATGGAGGCTGGCTGCTATTGGGATTCACTTGGGTGGTGGCCGCTGGATGAAGAGGAAGGCTGCGAGCTAGAAGAAGAGAGGGGTTGGAGGAGGTGTGGATGGCCAAGGAGCGGACCGAGTCCTCTATGCGTTCTCTCTCTCTACATGGTTTCGAATAGGAGGGAAGATGACCAATGTTGTTGGATTATTGGAGGATAGATGATGAGGGGAGTGGCTGTGTTTACATGCCACTAGAAAGGTGGATTCCTCACCCTTAAGACATGTAGGAGAGAGACATATATAGAGAAGAATCAAGGTTGTTATAAGGGGAATCAAGTTGTTACAACCAAGATCTTCTAGAGTTTTCTACAACAAATCCATAATAGAAATACGTAGAGAGCCACGCACGGGAGATGTGGTGAAAGAGAGGAGAATGTGTTGATTGTTGGGCTTGAGGGTGTGGATGCAGATTTGGGGTTTGATGAAGATCGTCGTCGTGTCCACTCCCTTCAACGGCCTTTGTGATCACCACTTGTCCTTTACTGAAGTCGACTGACAAGACACCTACGGGAGATGGTGGTTGTGGTTGTGTGGGTTCTCGGTTCACTGGCAAGATGTTGCCCAATGGCTTCCTTATGCAATGTAGTGTCCTTCCCTTCAAAATAAACAAGAAAAACAAAGAAATCTAGATTAGTCTAAGTGCCATAAACAGTAATAGGAATAAACAATGAATAACATGAATAAATGAAATAAAATACTAACCAAAGGTTGTCCCCACATGCATATGCCATGGGCAGTTATGAATGCAATGTTTTATGTGAAATAAAATGAAATAAATTGGAAGACAATAGTCCCTTCACCCTTGGTGTTTGTGACATGGGGTTGGAGGAAGTGGAGGCCGATGGACGAAGCTCCGGAGACGCACTATGGCTCTGAATGAGGAGTTGGATCTCTATTGGATCTGAGCTTTAAGGGATTTAGACATAGAGGTGGGGGTTGTAAAGCACTCTCTTTCTCTCAGAATTCTCTCCTAAGGTTTGCAAAGTGGCTCCTCAAGATTTTAATGTGCCTTTCCTTTCAAACTCTTGACCTAGGGGTCAATTTATAGAGTTTGGGGGCTCCAAATCTTGTCAATGATGCGTGGGAGATCAATGGCCAAGATTAAAATCTTAAATATAGCAAAAAAATCTCTTTTTAGATCTCGTCGCCTATTAAACAGGTGATAGGATTATTGAGTCGTCGCTAGAACAGGCGACGAGGTTGTAAATTCCGGATTAAGCGCATACGGTGAATCAACAGCCAACTGGCATGAAATCTACTACATCAGTTAGTCACTGATCCATGTGGCTATGAACTACTACAAAGACATAATTTCGAAAATTAAGATCTCAAAATATCCATTACGAATCACAACACAACCACTCAAATCATGATGCGAATGCAAAGGAAGCAAGAAGGGATATCAGAGGCCACACTTGGATGCTCATTTAAAGATGAGACCGCCTGGTGTGCTCCTCCCCATTACTCTTGATCTAGATACGCCAAGGACTGAAGAATGTAAGGTGTATGGGAAGCAAGAGGGGAGTGTAGTGATTGTACCTAAGCACTTGGTTGGAGGTCTGGCCGCCCGATGTGCTCCTTCCATGTACCTCATCGGAGACAGGATTCGATCGACAAGCTTCTCTTGGAGCTTCATTCAGAGGCTTTGGTGGGGCAAATTGTCGAGTCTAGAAGCTTGAGGGACCAGGGAGGAGTGCACGGATGCCAAATGGATGCAGGAGTGTGTTGTGTTAGCCTTCCACCATCTTCACCTCACCTCACCGGTGTCTGTAAACTTGGTTGGCCATCCAAGCAACATAGAGCTCCAAGTAGACATCTAGGAAGGTTTGGGGAAGAGAGGAGAAAGTGACCATTTGGCAGAAAGAGAGGAGAACGGGCTGATTGTTGGGCTTGAGGGCTTGGGCTTAAGGTGTAACTAGGATTTAGGCTTGGTTTAGAATATTGGTTGGTCTACTAAGGTTTTAGACGAAATTAGGGTTTTGGGTTTGGGTTTATGTTTGGGTTTGGTGGAGGTTTATGGCTTGGTGGATAAATTTGGGGAATTTTGGTGGGTTTATGGTAGGAAATGGGTTCCGGAGCTAGTTTCAAGGGTTGGGTTTAGTCCATCGCAACCAGAGCATCCTTTTGGAGGGGTCCATCGATAAATGGCTGCAAATCGAGGTGTCTACACATGGTTAGAGGACTTGAGTACATCCAGGGAAGATTTGTTGGGATGGGAGACTCAGGACAACAACATAAGGGATAGCCCGCAAGATGAGGAGGAAGTCAATGATCTTGCTATTATTGACCACTCCAACTTCCTCCCCATGAATGAGCAACATGGATCTGATGGTACTGGAAATATAGACCCATTTGAACTAGCAAGAAAAGTCTTCACAAGCTTTGAGGAGAAAAATATAGTCTTCCAAGATATAAAACAGCCTGCACTAGAAGAATGCTCATGCCTATTGATCATCTCTATGGAAATCGATGACTATTTGCTTCCAGGAGTGCTTGTTGATACCGGTGCTAGCAAAAGTGTTTGTTCCCTATCCACTATCGACTATCTAGGCATAGAAGGAAATGAGATCACCAAGCATCACTTCTCCTATGCAGCTTATGACAAAAGCCAAAGAGAGGTGATTGGGACCATTAAGATGGATATTACTGTAGGCCCCCTCACTAACACTACCGTAATTATAGTAATGGAGGAAGAACTGGCTAAACCATTAGTCTTCAGCAAGTCCTAGCTGGCAAAATTGGTGTTGTAGCATCCGCTATACACCAGCTTCTCAAGTTCAAACATCAACAGGAAGTAATCGTCATCAAGGTTAACCACTGGATAAATTCAGAGGCAGATTGGGAACCCACTCCACTAGAGCCTGGTGATGAAGGACTACCATCAGAACCATAAAATGAAGGGCCTCTTGATGGGTGATATGACTATGATCGCTGGTATGAGGAGACATTGGATTCTCAGATGTTCTAGGGCATGATAGGGAGAGGTGTTGTACAAGAACACACTCAACAACATGACACAATGCTTGCTCAATCAAACTCATCACTATTTAACCATTTGACTAAGGTTGACCATGTCATATCAACTACGATCCAGTCCAAAGGTGGACCAGATATAGGTGCATTCAACATAAAGAAGGCCTCTGATGAGACAAGGGATGAACCTGTCAATCTAGGCAAAGTTAAGGCTACCCGCAACAAGGAACAAGGTCAAACTACACATGATCAATACTTGCCGCACACGCGCTCGCTAGATCCCAAGGAACTCATCCAAGTCTCTCCTCTCCATCCAAAAGGAGTCCCTAGTAGCACTCATTAGGTCCTAGACAGTCCTCCCAATTCTCAAGAGATCTCTCCAGCTCCAAATGTCAAAGCCAACAACTTGCTTGGAGCATCCATAGAAGACACCAAACCAAAAACAACTGACACTCTCGACCTTGAAGACTTAATAGCTCTTTTCAACAACCGACGGCCTTGCTCCTCTGAGCAAGAAGGGGCAGAGGCCACCACCTAAACACAATGATAGATCGCCTCCACACAGGAGACAACTCTAGGGGCAATCCTCCTTACTCTGTAAATATTTTCTTTTCTACTTCTGGACTCTTGCATTTTATTTCTCTTGCATTTTCTTTTTAGTAATTAACTTCCTAATGTATGCAATAAAGTGGAAAAATAATTGAGCTTACTCAACATAAGTAACTTAGTACCTAAGGATGGATTACCTTTCAATAAGCTACATTCGAAGGGAAAGCCAAGGCCAAACTAGGAAGGCCTTACATTGTGGTGGTTGCATAATCGAGCAATGCTTAATCCCAGGAATGCAAGGCACTTGAAAAAGTGCCACCCTTGATCAACATGCCTCTGTTGGATCGAAAGGCCTCTCTAGAGGGGGGGGTGAATAGAGAATTATTAATTTCAGAATTACTTTTCCTACTTTTCGTAATTTAATATTAATTGCATACAATGGATATCAATAACTAAATTTAATCAAGATTTTCTACTTATGCAACTTGTAAACATACAAGAAGAGGATGAGAGAAATCGATATACACAGAGGATTTATAGTGGTTCGGCAACCCCGCCTAGTCCACTCCTCAA
>JAMKQA010009918.1:0-11280 GCA_024699735.1 Posidonia australis | reverse complement strand
GGACCAACCATCTATCCTTTCCTCGAGACTCCTCTGATCCGGAGGAGATCCGAGTCGTTGGTTTCATATAGCCTAGGACCAACCATCTATCCTTTTCTCGAGACTCCTCCGATCCGGATGTGATCCGAGTCGTTGGTTCCATATAGCCCAGGACCAACTATCCTTCTATCCTTTCCTCGAGACTCCTCTGATCTGGTGGTGATCCAAGTCGTAGGTTTCATATAGCCTAGGACCAACTATACATCTAACCTTTTCTAGAGACTGCTCTGATCCGAAGGTAATCTGAGTCGTTGGTTCCATATAGCCTTGGACCAACCATCTATCCATTTTTTGAGACTCTTCCATTCCGGAGGTGATCCGCGTCGTTGGTTCCTTATAGCCTAGGACCTACTATCCATCCTTTTCTCGAGCCTCCACTGATTCGGAGGTGACCCGTGTCGTTCGTTTCTTGTAGCCTAGGACCAACCACTTATCCTTTTCTTGAGACTCCTCCGATCCGATGGTGATCCGAGTCGTTGGTTCCTTTTTGCCTAGGACCAACTATCCATCTATCCATTTCTCGAGACTCCTCTGATCCGGAGGTGATCCGAGTCGTTGGTTATTTATAGCCTAGGACCAAGCATCTATCCTTTTCTTAAGACTCGTCTGATCTGGAAGTGATCCGAGTCGTTGGTTCCTTATAGCCTAGGACCAACTATCCATCTATCCTTTTCTCAAAACTCCTCTGATCCGGAGGTCATCCGAGTCGTTGGTTCCCTATAGCCTAGGACCAACTACCCATCCTTTTCCCGAGACACCTCTGATCCTAAGGTGATCCGAGTCGTTGGTTCCGTATAGCCTTGGACCAACCATCTATTCTTTTCTCGAGACACCACCAATCTGAAGGTGATCCGAGTCATTGGTTCCTTATAGACTAGGACCAACCATCTATCCCTTTCTCGAGACTCCCCTGATCCGTAGGTGATCCGAGTCGTTGGTTCCTAGTAGTCTAGGACCAACCATGTATCCGTTTCTCGAGACTTCTCTGATCCAAAGGTGATCTGAGTCGTTGGTTCCATATAGCCTTGGACCAACCACCTATCCAATTCTTGAGGCTCCTCCAATCCGCAGGTGATCCGAGTCGTTGGTTCCTTATAGCCATGGACCAACTATCCATCTATCCTTTCCTCGAGACTCCTCTGATCCGGTGGTGATCCAAGTCGTAGGTACCCTATTGCCTAGGACGAACTATCCATCTGACCTTCTCTCGAGAGTCCTCAGATCCAGAGGTGGTCCGAGTCGTTGGTTCCATGTAGCCTAAGACCAACCATCCATCCTTTTCTCGAGACTCCTCTGATCCAGAGGTGATCCGAGTCCAAGGTTCGTTATAGCCTTGGACCAAATATCCATCCTATTCCCGAAACTCCTCCGCACCGGAGGTTATCTGAGTCGTTGGTTCCATATCGCCTAGGACCAACCATCCATCCTTTTCTCGTGACACCTCTGATCCTGAGGAGATCCGAGTCGTTGGTTCCTTATACCCTAGGACCAACCATCAATCCCTTTCTCGAGACTCCTCAGATCCTTTGCTGATCTGAGTCGTTGGTTCCTTATAGCCAAGGACCAACCATCCATCCTTTTCTCGAGACACCTCCGATTCAGAGGTGATCCGAGTCGTTGGTTCCTTATAGCCTAGGATGAACCATCCATCCCTTTCTCGCGACCCCTCTGATCCGGAGGTGATCCGAGTCGTTGGTTCCTTATAGCCATGGACCGACCATCTATCAAGTTCCCGAGACTCCTCTGATCCGGAGGTAATCCGAGTCGTTGGTTCCATCTAGCCTAGGGCCAACCATCTATCCCTTTCTCAAGACTCCCTTGATCCGGTGGTGATCCGAGTCGTTAGTTCCTTATAGCCTAGGACTAACCATCTATTCTTTTCTGGAGACTCCTTCGATCCGGTGTCGATCCAAGTCGTTGGTTCCTTATAGCCTAGGACTAACTATCCATTCTTTTCTCGAGACACCTCTGATCCGGAGGTGATCCGAGTTGTTGGTTCCGTTTAGCCTAGTACCAACCATCTATCCATTTCTCGAGACTACTCTGATCCAGTGGTGATCCGAGTGGTTGTTTCCTTATAGCCTTGGACCAACTATCCATCTATTTCTTCGAGACTCCTCTGATCCAGAAATCATTCGAGTCGTTGGTTCCTTATAGCCTAGGACCAACTATCCATTCTTTTCACGAGACTCCTCCGATCTAGAGGTGATACGAGTCGTTGGTTCCATATAGCCTAGGACCAACCATCTATCCTTTTCTCGAGACCCCTCTGATCCGGAGGTGATCCAAGTCGTTGGTTCCTTATAGCCTATAACCAACCATCTATCCTTTTCTCGAGACTCCTCTGATCCGGAGGTGATTCGAGTCATTGGTTCCATATAGCCTAGGACCAACCATCAATCATTTTCTCGAGACTCCTCCGATCCTAAGGTGATCCGAGTCGTTGGTTCCTTATAGCCAAGGACCAACTATCCATCTATCCTTTCCCCAAGACTCCTCTGATCCGGTGGTGATCCGAGTCGATGGTTCCTTAAAGCCTAGGACCAACTATCCATCTAACCATTTCAGGTGACTCCTCTGATCTGGAGGTGATCAGAGTCGTTTGTTCCGTATAGCCTAGGATCAACCATCTATCCATTTCTCGAGACTCCTCCGATCCGGAGGTGATCCGAGTCGTTGGTTCCTTATAGCCTTGGACCAACTATCCATCTAAGCTTTCCTCGAGATACCTCTGATCCGGAGGTCATCCGAGTCGTTGGTTCCTTGTAGCCTACGACCAACTATCTATTCCTTTCACGAGACTCCTCCGATCCGGAGGAGATCCGAGTCGTTGGTTCCGTATAGCCTTGGACCAACTATCCATCTATCCTTACCTCGAGACTCCTCTGATCCGGAGGTCATCTGAGTCGTTGGTTCCTTATAGCCTAGGACCAACTATCTATTCTTTTCACGAGACTCCTCTGATCCGGAGGTGATCTGAGTCGTTGGTTCCATAGTGCCTAGGACCAACTATCCATCTAACCTTTTCTGGAGACCCCTCCGATCCGGAGATGATCTGATTCGTTGGTTACATATGGCCTAGGACCAACCATCTATCCATTTCTCGAGACTCCTCAGATCCGGAGGTGATCCGAGTCATTGGTTCCTTATAGCCTTAGACCAACTATCCATCTATTTCCTCGAGACTCCTCTGATCCAGAAGTCATCCGAGTCGTTGGTTCCTTATAGCCTAGGAACAACTATCTATTCTTTTCACGAGACTCCTCCGATCCAAAGGTGATCTGAGTCGTTGGTTCCATATAGCCTTGGACCAACCATCTATCCATTTCTCGAGACTCCTCTGATCCGGATTTGATCCAAGTCGTTGGTTCCTTATAGCCTCGGACCAACCATCAATTCTTTTCACGAGACTCGTCTGATCCAGAGGTGATCCGAGTCGTTGGTTCCATATAGCCTAGGACCAACCATCAATCATTTTCTCGAGACTCCTCCGATCCTAAGGTGATCCGAGTCGTTGGTTCCATATTGCCTTGGACCAACTATCCATCAATCCTTTCCCCGAGACTCCTCTGATCCGGTGGTGATTCGAGTCAATTGTTCCTTATAGCCTAGGACCAACTATCCATCTAACCATTTCTAGAGACTCCTCTGATCTGGAGGTGATCTGAGTCGTTGGTTCCAAATAGCCAATGACCTACCATCAATTCGTTTCTCGAGACTCCTCCGATCCAGAGGTGATACGAGTCGTTGGTTCCTTAATGCCTTGGACCATCTATCCATCTATCCTTTCCTTGAGACACCTCTGATCTGGAGGTCATCCGAGTCGTTGGTTCCTTATAGCCTAGGACCAACTATCTATCCTTTTCTCGAGACTCCTCCGATCCGGAGTTGATCCGAGTCGTTGGTTCCTTATAGCCTAGGACCAACTATCCATCCTTTTCTCAAGACACCACTGATCCGGAGGTGATCCGAGTCGTTGGTTCAATATAGCCTATGACCAACCATCTATCCATTTCACGAGACTCCTCCGAACCGGAGGTGATCCGAGTCGGAGGTTCCATATAGCATTGGACCAACTATCCATCTAAACTTTTCTGGAGACTCCTCCGATCCAGAGGTGATCTGTGTCGGTGGTTCCTTATTGCCTAGGACCAACCATCTATCCATTTCTCGAGAATCCTCTGATCCGGAGGTGATCGGAGTCGTTGGTTCCTTATAACCAAGGACCAACTATCGATCAATCCTTTCCTCGACCTCTGATCCAGTGGTAATCCGAGTCGTAGGTTTCTTATAGCCTAGGACCAACTATCCAACGAACCTTTTTTGGAGACTCCTCTGATCCGTAGATTATCTGAGTCGTTGGTTCCATATAGCCATGGACCAACTATCCATCAATCCTTACCTTGAGACTCCTCTTATCCGGAGGTCATCTGAGTCGTTCGTTCCTCATAGCCTTAGACCAACTATCCATTCTTTTCATGAGACTCCTCCGATCTGGAGGTGATCGGAGTCGTTGGTTCCGTATAGCCTTGGACCAACTATCCAACCTTTTCTCTAGACTCCACTGATCCGTAGGTGATCCGAGTCGTTGGTTCCAGATAGCCTAGGACCAACCATCTATCCATTTCTCGAGACTCCTCAAATCCGGTGGTGATCCGAGTGGTTGGTTCCATATAGCCTACGACCAACCATCTATCCATTTCTCGAGACTCCTTCGAGCCGGTGGTGATCCTAGTCGTTGGTTCCTTATAACCTACGACCTACTGTCGATCTATCCTTTCCTCGAGACTCCTCTGATCCGATGGTAATCCGAGTCATAGGTTCCTTATAGCCTTGGACCAACTATCCATCGAACATTTTCAGGAGACTCCTCTGATCCGGAGGTGATCTGAGTCGTTGGTTCCATAATGCCTGGACCAACCAACTATCCATTACTCTAGTCTCGTCCGATCTGAAGGTGATCTGAGTCGATTGTTCCTTACAGCCTAGGACCGACTATCCATCTAACCATTTCAGGAGACACCTCTGATCTGGAGGTGATCAGAGTCGTTTGTTCCGTATAGCCTAGGACCAACTATCCATCCTTTTCTCGAGACACCTCTGATCCGGATGTGATCCGAGTCGTTGGTTCCTTATAGCTTAGGACCAACCATCTATCCATTTCTTGAGACTCCTCCTATCCGGAGGTGATCCGAGTTGTTGGTTCCTTATAGCCTAGGATCAACTATCCATCCTTTTCTCAAGACTCCACTGATCCGGAGGTCATCCGAGTCGTTGGTTCCATATAGCCTAAGACCAACCATCTACCACTTTCACGAGACTCCTCCGATCCGGAGGTGATCCAAGTCGTTGGTTCCTTATAGCCTAGGACCAACTATCCATCCTTTTCACAAGACTCCACTGGTCCGGAGGTGATCCGAGTCGTTGGTTCCATATAGCCTAGGACCAACCATCTATCCATTTCTCGAGACTCCTCCGATCCGGAGGTGATCCGAGTCGTAGGTTCCATAAAGCCTTGGACCAACTATCCATCTAAACTTTTCTGGAGACTCCCCTGATTCGTAGGTGATCTGTGTCGGTGGTTCCATATTGCCTAGGACCAACCATCTATCCATTTCTCGAGAATGCTCCGATCCGGGGGTGATTAGAGTCGTTGGTTACATATAACCAAGGACCTACTATCGATCTATCCTTTCCTCGAGACTCCTCTGATCCGGTGGTAATCTGAGTCGTAGGATCCTTATGGCCTAGGACCAACAATCCATCGAACCTTTTCTGGAGACTCCTCTGATCCGTAGGTGATCTGAGTCGTTGGTTCCATATAGCCTAGGACCAACCATCTATCCATTTCTCGAGACTCCTCCGATCCGGAGGTGATCCGAGTCGTCGGTTCCTTATAGCCTTGGACCAACTATCCATCTATCCTTTCCTTGAGACTCCTCTGATCCGGAGGTCATCCGAGTCGTTGGTTCCTTATTGCCAAGGACCAATTATCTATTCTTTTCTCGAGACTCCTCCTATCCGGAGGTGATCCGAGTCGTTGGTTCCTTATAGCATAGGACCAACTATCCATCCTTTTCTCAAGACTCCACTGATCCGGAGGTCATCCGAGTCGTTGGTTCCATATAGCCTAGGACCAACCATCTATCCCTTTCTCGAGACTCCTCCGATCCGAAGGTGATCCGAGTTGTTGGTTCCTAATAACCTAGGACCTACTATCGATCTATACTTTCCTCGAGACTCCTCTGATCCGGTGGTAATCCGAGTTGTAGGTTCCTTATAGCCTAGGACCAACTATCCATCGATCCTTTTCTGGAGACTCCTCTGATCCGGAGGTGTTCTGGGTCGTTGGTTCCATATAGCCTAAGACCAACCAACTATCCATTTCTAGTGACACCTCCGATCCGGAGGTGATCCAAGTCGTTGGTTCCTTATCGCCTTGGACCAACTATCCATCTATCCTTTCCGCGAGACTCCTCTGATCCGGTGGTCATCTGAGTCGTTTGTTCCATAGAGCCTAGGACCAACTATCCGTCCTTTTCTCGAGACACCTCTGATCCGGATGAGATCCGAGTTGTTGTTTCCTAATAGCTTAGGACCAACCATCTATCCATTTGTCGAGACTCCTCTGATCCGGTGGTGATCCAAGTCGTAGGTTCCATATAGCCTAGGACCTACAATCCATCTAACCTTTTCTGGAGACTCCTCTGTTCCGGAGGTGATCTGAGTCGTTGGTTACATATAGCCTAGGACCAACCAACTATCCATTACACTGGTCTCCTCCGATCTGAAGGTGATCCGAGTCGTGGGTTCCTTATAGCCTTGGACCTACTATCCAACTATCCTTTCCTCGAGACTCCACTGATCAGGTGGTCATCCGCGTCGTTGGTTCCATATAGCCTAGGCCCAACTATCTATTCTTTTCACGAGACTCCTCTGATCCGGAGGTGATCAGATTCGTTGGTTCCATATAACCTAGGACCAACCATCTATCCTTTTCTCGAGACACCTCTGATCCAGAGGTGATTTGAGTCGTTGGTTCCTTATAGCCTAGGACCAACCATCTATCCTTTTCTAGAGGCTCCTCTGATCTGGAGGTGATCAGAGTAGTTGGTCCCACATATCCTTGGACCAACCATCTATCCATTTCTCGAGACTCCTCCGATCCGACGGTGATCCGTGTCGTTTGTTCCTTATAGCCATGGACCAACTATCCATCTATCCTTACCTCGAGACTCCTCTTATCCGGAGGTCATCTGAGTCGTTCGTTACTCATAGCCTTGGACCAACTATCCATTCTTTTCATGAGACTCCTCCGATCCGGAGGTGATCCGATTCGTTGGTTCCGTATAGCCTTGGACCAACTATCCATCCTTTTCTCTAGACTCCACTGATACGTAGGTGATCCGAGTCGTTGGTTCCAGATAGCCTAGGACCAACCATCTATCCATTTCTCGAGACTCCTCTAATCCGGTGGTGATCCGAGTGGTTGGTTCCATATAGCCTAGGAGCAACCATCTATCCTTTTCTCGAGACTCCTCCGATCCAGAGGTGATCCGAGTCGTTGGTTCCATATAGCTTAGGACCAACCATCTATCCCTTTCTCGAGACTCCTCTGATCCGGAGGTGATCCAAGTCGTTGGTTCCTTAAAGCCTAGGACCAACCATCTATCCTTTTCTCGAGACTCCTCTGATCCGGAGGTGATTCAAGTCGTTGGTTCCATATAGCCTAGGACCAACCATCAATCATTTTCTCGAGACTCCTCCGATCCTAAGGTGATCCGAGTCGTTGGTTCCTGATTGCCTAGGACCCACTATCCATCTAACCTTTCCCCGAGACTCCTCTGATCCGGTGGTGATCCGAGTCGATGGTTCCTTATAGCCTAGGTCCAACTATCCATCTAACCATTTCAGGAGACTCGTCTGATCTGGAGGTGATCAGAGTCGTTGGTTCCGTATAGCCTAGGATCAACCATCTATCCATTTCTCGAGACTCCTCCAATCCGGAGGTGATCTGAGTCGTTGGTTCCTTATAGCCTAGGACCAACCATCTATCCTTTTCTCGACACTCCACCGATCCGGAGGTGATCAAAGTCGTTGGTTCCTTAAAGCCTAGGACCAACCATCTATCCTTTTCTCGAGACTCCTCGGAACCGGATGTGATTCAAGTCGTTGGTTCCATATAGCCTAGGACCAACCATCAATCATTTTCTCGAGACTCCTCCGATCCTAAGGTGATCCGGGTCGTTGGTTCCTTATAGCCTTGGACCAACAATCCATCTATCCTTTCCTTGAGACTCCTCTGATCCGGAGGTCATCCGAGTCGTTGGTTCCTTATAGCCTTGGACCAACTATCTATTCTTTTCTCGAGACTCCTCCTATCCGGAGGTGATCCGAGTCGTTGGTTCCTTAGAGCCTAGGCCCAACTATCCATCCTTTTCTGAAGACTCCACTGATCCGGAGGTCATCCGAGTCGTTGGTTCCATATTGCCTAGGACCAACCATCTATCCCTTTCTCGAGACTCCTCCGATCCGGAGGAGATCCGAGTTGTTGGTTCCTTATAACCTAGGACCAACTATCGATCTATCCTTTTCTCGAGACTCCTCTGATCCGGTGGTAATCCGAGTCGTAGGTTCCCTATAGCCTAGGACCAACTATCCATCGAACATTTTCTAGAGACTCCTCCGATCCGGAGGTGATCTGGGTCGTTGGTTCCATATTGCCTAGGACCAACCATCTATCCATTTCTCGAGACACCTCCGTTCCGGAGGAGATCCTAGTCATTGGTTCCTTATCGCCTTGGACCAACTATCCGTCTATCCTTTCCTCGAGACTCCTCCGATCCGGTGGTCATCCGTGTCGTTGGTTCCATATAGCCTAGGACCAACTATCCGTCCTTTTCTCGAGACACCTCTGATCCGGATGTGATCCGAGTCGTTGGTTCCTTATAGCTTAGGACCAACCATCTATCCATTTCTCGAGACTCCTCTGATCCGGTGGTGATCCAAGTCGTAGGTTCCATATAGCCTAGGACCAACAATCCATCTAACCTTTTCTGGAGACTCCTCTAATCCGGAGGTGATCTGAGTTGTTGGTTCCATATTGCCTAGGACCAACCAACTATCCATTACTCGAGTCTCCTCCGATCTGAAGGTGATCTGAGTCGTTGGTTCCTGATAGCCTTGGACCTACTATCCAACTATCCTTTCCTCGAGACTCCGCTGATCAGGTGGTCATCCGAGTCGTTGGTTCCTTATAGCCTAGGCCCAGTTTCTATTCTTTTCACGAGAATCTTCTGATCTAGAGGTGATCAGATTCGTTGGTTTCATATAGCCTAGGACCAACCATCTATCCTTTTCTCGAGACACCTCAGATCCGGAGGTGATCTGAGTCGTTGGTTCCTTATAGCCTAGGACCAACCATCTATCCTTTTCTCGAGGCTCCTCTAATCCAGAGGTGATCTGAGTCGTTGGTTCCACATAGCCTAGGACCAACCATCTATCCATTTCTCGAGACTCCTCCGATCCGGCGGTGATCCGTGTCGTTGGTTCCTTATAGCCATGGACCAACTATCCATCTATCCTTAGCTCGAGACTCCTCTTATCCGGAGGCCATCTGAGTCGCTCGTTCCTCAAAGCCTACGACCAACTATCCATTCTTTTCATGAGACTCCTCCGATCCGGAGGTGATCCGAGTCGTTGGTTCCATATAGCCTTGGACCAACTATCCAACCTTTTCTCAAGACTCCACTGAACCGTAGGTGATCCGAGTCGTTGGTTCCAGATAGCCTAGGACCAACCATCTATCCATTTCTCGAGGCTCCTCTAATCCGGTGGTGATCCGAGTGGTAGGTTCCATATAGCCTTGGACCAACCATCTATCCTTTTCTCGAGACTCCACCGATCCAGAGGTGATCCGAGTAGTTGGTTCCATATAGCCTAGGACCAACCATCTATCCTTTTCTCGAGACTCCTCCGATCCGGAGGTGATCCAAGTCGTTGGTTCCTTAAAGCCTAGGACCAACCATCTATCCTTTTCTCGAGACTCCTCTGATCCGAAGGTGATCCAAGTCGTTGGTTCCTTATGGCCTTGGATCAACTATCCATCAATCCATTCCTCGAGACACCAGTGATCTGGAGGTCATCCGAGTCGTTGGTTCCTTATAACCTAGGACCAACTATCTATTCTTTTCACGAGACTCCTTCGATCCGGAGGAGATCCGATTCATTGGTTCTGTATAGTCTTGGACCAACTATCCATCTGTCCTTACCTCGAGACTCCTCTGATCCGGAGGTCATCCGAGTCGTTGGTTCCTTATAGCCTAGGACCAACTATCTATTCTTTTCACGAGACTCCTCTGATCCGGAGGTGATCCGAGTCGTTGGTTCCTTATTGCCTAGGACCAACTATCCATCTAACCTTTTCTGGAGACCCCTCCGATCCGTAGATGATTTGAGTCATTGGTTACATATGGCCTAGGACCAACCATCTATCCATTTCTCCAGACTCCTCTGATCCGGAGGTGATCCGAGTCGTTGGTTCCTTATAACCTTGGACCAACTATCCATCTATTTCCTCGAGACTCCTCTGATCCAGAGGTCATCCGAGTCGTTGGTTCCTTATAGCCTAGGACCAACTATCTATTCTTTTCACGAGACTCCTCCGATCCGGAGGTGATCCGAGTCGTTGGTTCCTTATTGCCTAGGACCAACTATCCATCTAACCTTTTCTGGAGACCCCTCCGATCCGGAGCTGATCCGAGTCGTTGGTTCCATATAGCTTAGGACCAACCATCTATCTGTTTCTCGAGACTCCTCTGATCCGGAGGTGATCCAAATCATTGGTTCCATATAGCCTAGGACCAACCAACTATCCTTTTTTCGAGACTCCTGTGATCCGGAGGTGATCCGAGTCGTTGGTTCCATATAGCCTAGGACCAACCATCAATCATTTTCTCGAGACTCCTCCGATCCTAAGGTGATCCGAGTCGTTGGTTCCTTATCGCCCAGGAGCTACTATCCATCTATCCTTTCCCTGAGACTCCTTTGATCTGGTGGTGATCTGAGTCGATTGTTCCTTATAGCCTAGGACCAACTATCCATCTAACCTTTTCTGGAGACTCCTCTGATCCGAAGGTGATCTGAGTCGTTGGTTCCATATAGCCTAGGACCAACCATCTATCCTTTTCTCGAGACTCCTCCGATCCGGAGGTGATCCGAGTCGTTGGTTCCTTATAGCCT
>JAMKQA010009916.1:0-11050 GCA_024699735.1 Posidonia australis | reverse complement strand
GCATTTTTAAAACCCTAGGAGCCATCCAGAAATCCTATGAGAGCTTAGAAACCCTAGGGAAGAGTTTTAGAGTTTGAGAGAGAGAGAGAGCCTTAGTCCCTCCACTTTGTCTGAATCCCAGATGAAAACCTAGATCCTTAGAGATGATTTCTGTGGATGTGGATTTAGGGGTGGTTGATGAAGATCATTGTTGTGTCCATTCACGTTGATGATTCTTGTTGTGATTGCCACTTGTCCTTTTCTTCGTTTGATGGTTGACAAGACACCTTTGGGAGAGATGATGTGGATCCTCGACTCATTGGGTCAGCAACAGGATGTTGCCCAACAGTTTCCTCGTGTTACGTGAGATAGTTCCTCCCTTCAACATAAGCAAAATAGGTCTGGATTAATTCAAGTGTAGTAAATAACAATAAGAGAATTGTAAATGATCATAAATGAAAGAGATTGAATACTAACAGGGGGTTGCTCCTACATGCAAATGCAATGGCCATCTCTAATTATGACGTGAAAAATGAAAAGAAATGAGTCAAAGGAGATGAATACTCCCTACACCCTCGTGACGACGTGATGCGAGATGGGGCAATGGAAGCAAGAATGGACCCCTAGAGATGTATTCTTCAGCTTTAGAAGGTTGTGGTCTCTGGGAATCTGAGCTTTTAGAAAGATGGGATAGAGTGGGAGGCTATGTCTCTCTCTCTCATAAGGGATTTCGCTTAGAAAAACTCTACTAGGATTTTTAAGATGGCTCCTAGGGTTTCTCTCTCATCTAGAGTTCACTTTTGTCTCCCTTCCCTTAAACAGTGGACATAGGGTGCCTACTCATAGAGGTTGAGGTGCCAAGTCTCAAAATTTAGCAAGAAATTCTATTTTTGAACTCGTCACCTATAGGAACAGCAATAGGAGTAGACATGTCGCCTCAAAGACAGGCGACATCAATGGATATTCCAATTTTCATGTAACATGGTGAATCATGCCTGAAAGGCAATGAAATATTCCACGTCAGTTGGTCAGCATAGGGACTAGCGACTACAGTGGATTTTCCATTTTCTATGACATGCGGAGAATAATTCCTGAAAGGCAGCATATATTCCACGTTAGCATGTCGCTGGTGCATATAGCGCCAAGGGATCAAAAATGGTAAATTTTTAAAAATCGAAATTCCAAATATCCAGTAGATATCTAAAAATAGATCAAGACAAAATCTACCCAAAATCCATGATTCTCGTAATTGAGATAAATCAGAAGATATTTTGAAAATTAAATCAATTAAGCAAATTAAACAAATTTGATTTGTTTCAAATCTTTAGAAAATCAGGGAAATAGGATGTGGAAGTCCATAATTAGTCTTGATTAGCAATCACTTGGGATATCTCAAAATAATATCTTTATTTTTAGATATTATGTAAATTAAATGTGTTTAAAACATTAAAAATATAATGAAGAACATAAAATCTCAATTATTCCATAAAAATAAAGATAAATAACTTTAAATTAATGTCATCCATATTTCTAAGTTTTCCTGAATTAATTGATATTTATAGAGATTTGTATGATATGCATATATATTTAAGTGCTAAGAAAAATCATAGAAATTATAATAATTATGGGGAAAAATTATGATAATATTTATAAATGTCCCATATATTATGTTAAAGTCCATGATCACAAAATACATTGAGGGAAACATCTAGGACATTAGTTGCCTATTATATCGTCATTGGTAATCTAGGCGCCATGTATAGTGGCGATGTGATTAGTTGCCCTCAAAATTGGTGACTTTTCATGTTGCCTATCGAACTAGCAACATCCTGGCCATTTGTGGTTTACCCCTTGTCTTTTACTTTAATCCATAAAGATCTATTAAAACTTTAGAAATACTTCAAAAATTCCATAAAATCATAAAAATATTTCATTTAAGATCAAAATAATCAAATCTACCACCAATTTGAGTAAGGCGGGAGTGTTAGCTTTGCCATAGCTAACGACTCACACCGAAAAGTTTCAAAGGGTTTGAATCTACCACTAGTTTGAGCGTGTTAGCTCTGCCACAACTAATAACCTTGAATCAAGTAATATCAAGAATGTTTTTAAAAAAGCGAAGGAAAATCTAGAAAATGTGTTATAAATCCTTAGTAATGAGATCTGGAGCGCCTCAGGGGTTTCCTATCCTTACTTACTCTGGAAATTGCAAAAATAGGATATCTACAGATGCCCCTTCTTGGAGTTGATCATAGTATAAGATCGGCTCTGACATAAGAATGATATCCTCATTGAGCATTTTCTAAAAAGGAAGCACACTCTCATGCGGTCTGCCACAAGGGGTTCCAAAAAGAAAACCACATTTTGATTTCAGGACATTGTCACACAATCAAAAGGGTGGGACTTACCTAGTTTCGAGAATTTATCACACAAGTAGGTGGTGAAAATGGTGAACAAACTAGATTTCAGGACGTTGTCACACAGTCGAGTGGTTCAAATAAAACGTCGTTATATTGAAAGCTCAGGCATGGAGGGGTCAAGCTGGTTTCAGAGCTATGTGTCATAGCCAGTTTCGAGACCATGTCAACCATGTAGAGATAGCTTCAACAGGACAGAAACTAAAATGATTGTGGGGACATTACCCTATAACTGATCAAAAGGAAAGGAAAATAAAATAATTGTGGTTTCCCAACTAAGAGCTTACTCGGATTGGAATGTCTAAAGGAATACGTGGGACTTGAATAGGCTTAAGGAGGATCACATATTCTAAGGGTTTTTTAACATTCTTGAAGAACATTGCTCCATCCATTATTCCACTACCAATGCACGAAACTAAATGCATGGATGCATGATTTGAGCACACAATGTAGATGCAAGGTAAACACACAATGCAATGAATGGTCCATATAGTAGGTTAGGCTGGCGGTGTACGGTTGGTCCCAAACGATATGGTCATATGCAAAATGCATGAATGCAATTCGTTGTGGTCAAGTGTTTTTCGTCCTCGAGTGTGACTAGTACTCTCGAGAAAGGACCGTTGTCCCACAACTCAACTTAGCAAGTAAAGGAGTTCTATGAACACAAAACTAGGTGAGGGAGTGAACCCTTTCTTTGCTATGCTAGTGGTTTGCCTTTTAGTCAAGATAGTATGTCTGCATACACTATATGAACTCCCAAGGCATGAGTTCATTCCTTGATTACGGCAGGGCTTAATGCAGTACCACAGTGGGACCTTGCACAGCCTCATGGTGGGACTTGATATACTCATGCAATAGTGTGGTTAGATTTGTGCTTCTAGTCACCTATCTATGTGGAGTAGTACATGTTGCCTTCATCTTTGACACCACATGTTGTCACCACTATCGACAACGACGAGTTGAATCTTTCTCTGCTTTGATGCGAGTGTTTCGAGAGGATAAGTGTAACCATGCCGACGATAGCCTTGTGCATGGCACGAAAGGCCAAATGCCCAAGGGCCAGCGTAGTCACGACAAAAGCGACAAAAACAATGGCAAATGCGGGAGTCGCCACCTAATCTACTTAAAACGGGATACAAGGAAGACCGTTTAAAACAATGAAACTATGAAACTATACATGATAACAAGCCAATGGAAGAAAAGATCACTATGAACCAAAAATTGGGTAAGGATCCTTGTTGCACACGGGGAAGGTATTAGGCACCCCCGTGCGCCCGAGAAATCAGTCTTTCATGGTTTTTTTGTTCACTTGTTGGCAATGTTGCCTTTACAGCCTATTTTTGTACACCCAAGGGTGATATGCAATGCAATGCTACATGCCAGTTGTGCCTTATGCTAAACATGGGTAGAGGGACTGTAGGATGTGTCCTAATGCTCTGAAAGGTCACTCAAGTTGTGGATCAAACATCTGTGCAAAGATGTTGCACAAATATAACCATGCATCTAGTAGCATCGAGTGGCTAACGTCCTTGCTTTACTACATGCAAAAGCTAGGCTATCTTACACAGATGAGTATGAAATCATGCATGTGTTATCCTGATATATCTAGGAAAACACACAAAGGAAATCAGAGTCAAAACAAATCGGGAACCATCTTAAACAACATGCCGAAAACCACTACTGGTGCACTGAAGTAGGTAGGTGCGCCAGGATGGTGCTCCAATCTAGTGCGCCAGTTTAATACTCCAGGATGGTGCACTCCAGGTACTTTGCTTCAGACAGCAAACTGATACCAAAGCCTAGGTAGAATACATGTAACTAACCATACTTATGGCTATTCAAGGGACTAAACAAGATACCAGGGAACACAATCATACTAAACAATCAAGACCAAAACACCCCTCTCTCTCATTTCCTATCCATACGTGTTTATGGGTTCCCTAGGGCTGCATCAACCTATGGAGGTTCTTATGGTGCAAGGAGTTGTCCAAATCAATTGACGGAGCATGGGGGATTAACATGGCATGTAAAGGGGTGTACCACAACTCGTATTCAGTGGCCAATAGGTTCATAGAGACCATGATCTACCACCGAAAAGATCAAACAATGCAAACAAACATCAAGATGAACAAACAGTGTAAATAACTTTATAAAAGAGCACCATGATCCACTACCAAACTAAATAAAAAGTGCAAATAAACATGAAAATAAACAAATACATCACATCAGCCAAGTTCACAATGTATACCTCATTCATGGTAGCATGCAAAGATCATATGGAAGTGGGAAAGGGGAAGATACCTGTAGTGTTTCCTCCTTTGGTGGCTCGAGGTGAACCTCCTCTGGTTGCTTTGGACAAGGTTGAGGGGCTCAGAGGGTGCTTAGGGATGTAGCAGGTATTTGAGAGATGATCTCCTATGGGATGCCAATGTAACCAAGAGAGACAAAGTGTAGTTCATGGGTGGCTTTTTAAAGGAGGTGGAAATGTAGGGTCTTGGATGTCATGGGGAATGGAAACTAAAAGATTTACGTAGGTTCGTAGGAGAATATTCATAAGTAGAGGTTACAAGTGTAAAAGATGGATAACCAACAGCCAGCACCTAGAAAAGTGGCTGTGATTTAGCATGGTGTGCTGTATAGGTGTGGCATGATGGTGTGCCTGCATAGTGCTCCTAAATGGTGTGCCATGATGGTGCTCCAGAATAGTGCTCTCCATTGGTGCGTTGAATATTGGTTTAAATTTACCACTTGGCTGCTTGGATTACCAACTGGACCATGGGCTTGCGGTTGTGGTTTCGTGTGATGATCTCAGGTTAATCAAAATGTCAGATAGGATTTAGATGTGGTTGGGCCTATTGCGTCCGAAGCAACATCCTTTTGGAGAGTCTATCCACGAGCCACCTCAAAATCAAGGTGTCTACAAAATGGTATGCCTCTTCTTCTTGCTTTATTTCTCTGCTTCAAGTACCTCTCTATACTTAGTTGCTTGGATTGCAGGTCATAGTTAATCTTACAGAATGCCTAAATTTCCACAACTCCATTCACTATAGCCTCCCATGGGTGTCATGCTTGCTCTATTGTGTGGAGGACAATAAACACCTCTTTGAATGTAGCGGCTTTGAGAATTTACTTGCCCTGGTATGTACTCCTTTGCGTTGGCCACTTTTGCATGCCTTGATGGCTTTTTGGAATAGCACCTCCAACACTTTCAATCTTGCCTGTAGGGAGACCTTGATCACATGTGATAAAGCCTGGTGGTGGAATCCATGTTGGTGTCGGATGAATTTCACCATATTCGTGGAGACCATGGATGATGGGAAGATAGGATGATACCTGGGTGAGGGTCAAGAGGCAAGCAAAACTCTAGTGCATGGGGGAAGGCTTTATCTTTGAGGCTTGTGGGAGGTCATTTGTACTCGTGATTTATCCCCTATGGAGCTACAAATGTGTCTATTTATCAGAGTTGGGGGACTTGCACTGTTTATGGATGACTACTTCAATTTGGACTTTCATCACGTTGATCTCCTAATGCTGGTGGCTACTCATCCTAACTTGTATTTAACTCTTGTTGTTCTTGTGTATACCCTTGAGGGCTTATCTAGTGCTTTATGCTTAGGAAAGTTCTTTGGCTCCCCTTTTCTTCTTCATAGGTGGTTCATGTCTCATTATTGCTGTTATGCTGATTATGGGAAGTTAAGCTTTCATGATTGCGTCCTTCGCTTAGGCCAACTGTCGTTAGAGGACTTTGTTTATGTGCCACAACTGCCAGAAGCTTTCAAGGCACGAGTGATGACTATAGTTCACCACTATCTCGAACTTGTATTAGTGGGGGCTCAATCTTTCATATTGTACCCAATCCATCGTTGTCTGTGACTGTTGAATCGAGGGCTCCATATTCACGTAGACTTGGTGTTGACTCCTTTGATCTATGCCTGTAAAGAGGATGGCAACCATGGTGAGAAGATGGCCTTGGAGTATATAACCCATTGGGCTTACGTTGGCCGACGAATCTTCATAACGGGTGCATAACTTTTTATAGCTACTTGGGATTTGTGAAATTCCCAATACATGGAGTGGTACTTGCAACTTCGTCCTTCTCCAAGGTAGTTTGTTGAAGAGAGGCAGGGTTTTGACCATATGCTTGGCATCTGAGATAGACTTTATTAGTTACTTATTTTGTAATTTGATCTTTAGGGTTTGTTAATTCTTAAAGTTTGTTCTTTTCCTTGTATTAATTTTTAAATTTAATTTTTCCAAGTTTGAGAGTTGTTATTATTATTATTATTAAAATGATTTTAATCAATTTTTAAGGCATTGTTAATTTAATTTCTTGGAAAAAAACAACTACTCCCAAGTTTGTTGCCAATACTTGCGACGACAAGTTTTGACATGGATCCAATGAATTTGAAACAGCATGGGAAGAAACCGGCTTCTTTAGGAAGGGATTGATTTGTTGCCCT
The DNA here is from genome assembly GCA_024699735.1 of Posidonia australis. Classification (NCBI taxonomy): domain Eukaryota; kingdom Viridiplantae; phylum Streptophyta; class Magnoliopsida; order Alismatales; family Posidoniaceae; genus Posidonia; species Posidonia australis. The sequence continues at coordinate 4,194 of JAMKQA010009916.1, read as the reverse complement.
CTTTTGCTGGCAACAAAATAGGAAGGCATCGTTTTCTAAGGCATCAAATTTGTGAGGCACCTATTTAAGCGGCAATAGAACTTCAAGGATTTAAAAGCCAGTCTGTCGCCTCTCCTCCTGACTACTCCTTTCTCTTCTTCCTCTGCCTCCCATTGTGTTTCTCCCTGAGGCTCTCTTTCAGTGATTTACAACAAGTGCGGTAGTTTCCAACGACGTATGCTCCAACGAAATGATGGCGAGTGGTGGCGATGCGAGCAGTGGTGATGCGGTCATCAGGAGTGGCGACGGTAGTGCTCATCGGTGATGGAGGAAGAGCCTCCTTCTCCTCTTTCTCTATTTTCTACAATGTATGGTTGTGCTTGCGATGGGTTCACTGTAACGGTGGTGACGGCAGATTCTAACGATTGCGAGACAGTGGTTACCGATTTGTGTGTGTTTGCATGGTGCTTGCCATTGTTTGCGAATGTGTTCGTGTGGATTTTAGTGTGACATTTTTGTGAATTTGTTATTATTTCCATTTTTGTGAATGATTCAGTGGGATTTTTAATGTTGGAACTTGGATTTTTGGCTGTAATGAAAAGAATTCCATGGATTATGTGGATTTTATTGGAATTTCCTTTTGTACATGGTCTTGTGTTAACCGTGTTGCTGTTCATAATGTCTTGTCGCGTGGATGATTAAGACTTGAATTGCTTTGAAAATCAGTGGGTTGAAATTGTGAACTTAATAAAAGTGAGTTAATGATGGGTTTATTGGTCAATTGTAAATTTTATTAATGGGTTAGTTTTGAATTAATGGTGGTTAAAATTGGTTAGAAATTAAATGAATGGGTTGCTTACAATGGTTTTGAAAATTAGTGGATCAGTTGCGCACTTAATGGTTTAAATTAGTGAATTTATTGTTAATTTGATGATAAAAGGTTAAATTAGTGAATTTAATGATTTTAAAAGATAAATTGGTGAATTAACCATGAATTTATTACAAGTTAGATTATATCAGTGGATTACTTGGTGGTTTGAAAATTAGGTTAGTGAGTTAATGATGTGATTATTAAAGTGGGGTTAATGTGAATGATTATGACTTGTTTAATCAACTCAAATCTTGGTATGTGTCCGTACAGGGCTACGAGTGAGTTGGGTGACAAGCAGGGTCTACCAGACGCTCCTCGAGGCACTATTTTGGAGGTTGGGAGAGATGAGGCAGGTCCTTCTAATGTGGGGGCATGCTCCTCTTGTCGTTGCAAGCTTTAAACGAGGGGTTCACGTACACGGGCTTCCACCAAGGCAGAGATGGATGAGGGTCACAGTGACGAGGACTTTCTTGGGTTGGGTGAGATTCTTGTGTATCCTCCTCCTAAGAAAGCTTGGACAGTATCCGATCATGCAGAGATGGGCCTGGTTTGGTTTAAGTTAATGGTATTTTATTCATGTTATTTGTTTATGGTTTATTAACTTAAGTTTTGTTGATTTGTCTTTGATGCCTTGTTTTGGTTGGACCTGCTCAAGCTGGGACTTGCTCAACAATGTGTACATTCATCTCCTAGAGTTTTAGATGGAGCGGTTGTACCATATGGGCTTCGAGCACTTTCTGCAGATCTGCCTTTTCAAGAATCACCTTGGACTGCTTGCCCTGTTTGCTAAGAGGTTCCACGTAGCTTTTGGTAGTTTTGTCTTGCGAGTCAGAGAGATGATGATTACCCTGGAGGACATTGTTAGACTCGTGGGCTTGGGATTGATGGTGAGCTCATAGTTGTCGACTTGCAAATGGACTACGACAACCTTTTGGAGGCTTGCTATGGCCTATGCCCTCCTTGCTCTGATCAGTACTATACTCATGTCAACATCGGGTGGTTGACATGCCATTTTGAGGACCTTCTGCTAGCAAATACCGGTTTCCTTGCTATGGCTGATCAATAGTTGCAGGTCATCTTGTTGATTCTGTTTCACCGATTATCCTTTGGCACTTCCTCCTAGATGTCATGCATGACTTTTTCTCCTCTCCTTCTGGATGTGGATAGGATCGGCTCATATTCTTGGGGATCGATAGTGTTGGCGTACTTGTGCCTCCACCTAGAGGCATTCTCTCATGGGAAGACTCATTCGATTTCTAGCTGCCTCCCTCTCTTTTAGGTTAGCAATGCTTTAAGTTTGGTTTCTTTATTTTCATATTTGTTCCTTGTACATGATTTGATGCTAACTTTTGACGTGGCAAGCTTGGATCTATGAACACATCGTCCATCTATGCCCTGGTGAGATAGCTATGGTCCAATTGACTTCCCTCGGGCTCGTCGATGGAGTGATGTGTAGCTAGCTCTTGAGAGGGTGAGACTTGTGCACCACTTGGGTTGCTTTCTTTTTGAGATCTGTCCAGAGGAATGGGTAAGCTTCTTGGTTCTGGTATTTCTTATTTATTTCTTATGTTGAGCATCCTTGGACTCTAACTGAACTGTGTCATAGGTGATATGGAGGCCGTATGCTGTGGATGAGCACACCACAGAGGAAGCAATCGTGCAAGGCTCCCATCTGTTCTTCTCGGAGATATGGCCCTTCTATGTCTCTAGTAGCTATTTCAGCCAGGTGGGTTGGGCTTTGAGGCAGTTTGGCCTACGATAGATGGTCCCTGAGCTTTGTCCTCTGGCTAGGTCGGTGGAGTTAGGCAACAACATTGAGCAGTTTGCCATGGAGCTTGAGAGTTGGCATTCTAATGGCTCTATTCCTCCCTCTGATGGCACAATGGATGCTGAGTCGATGTGGAGGTTGTGGTTTGATGCGACATTTACTCGTCAGATCTCCTTCCACTAGTCACTCTTCCATGGGCACTCTAACCTACTGATGGGCTTCAGCTTCAGCAAAGCTAGTGGTGTTGAGTCCTTGCGACAGGAGTTGTCAATTGCCTGTTGTCGTATTCACGAGCTGGTAAGTTGTTTATTTATTATTTCCACATGCTCCCTCTCCTGTTAACTTGTGTGCATTCCTTTGTTTTGCAGATGGTAGCCATATAGGGTATGACAAAGGTCTCGAAAATGGATGAATGGACAAAAATGGATGAAAACTGAATGGAGTAATCCCGATATATCTAGGAGGACACCCAAAGAAAACCAAAGGTAAAGCAAACCGGGAATCATGCTAAATAACATGCCAAAAAGCTACTGTGTGTAGTGAAAAATAGGCAGGTGTGCCTGTGTGGTGCGCCAGACTGATGCGCCAGTTTGGTGCACCACCTATGTGCGCTACTGATGTGTGCCAGAAAAGTGTGCCAATGAAGTGATATAAAATCTCGCAAACATGCATAAAACCATCTGAAAATGCATCAGGGACATCTAACACCTGATCCCATGTGAGTGAGTTTCCCCCTCTTCCACAAGGTCATAATGGAAAGAGGAAGCCCAAGAAAACATGACATGGGTCTTGTGCTCAAGGGTAATAAGCCTCACTCAATACCACAAAACCCTACTCTGATGAAGGCTAATGAATCCTAGCTACGCCACTTGGGTCGGGATCATGGACTGATGCAAAAGAACTCTACACAAAGAGTTCTGGAAAGCCACCAGTTCACCATACCCAAGCTGCAAGCCAAACATCACTAGATGCAAAACCAATGCAAAGGATGTTATTACATGCTGAAATTATGCAAGCAAAAACTTGGCATATCACAGATCATACATAAGGAAACTCAAAGTCCAAAACAAACATAGATGCATACAAATCATAATGAAAAAATGGGCTGCCTACACCCTATGACCAGGCTGTTGCGCCAGCCTGGTGCGCCAACTTGGTGCGCCAGCCTAGTGCTCTAGGATGGTGTGCCAACCTAATGCGCCAGTTTGGTGCACCCCTGAAATTCTGAATCAGACTGCAGTCTGATTTTAGAGTCTAGGCCAGATGCATGCAATGAATTGGGTTACTGACTATTCAGATCATTTACCTAGATGCCAGAAAACTTAGTCACGTTAAATAAACAAGCATTAAAACACTCTTATCATTCTCTCCTCAAGTCATGCATGTTCATGGGTTTATATGGACTGTAGTAACTGTTGATGGATTTTATGATTTATGTAGTGATTTAGTTGACTTAAGGAGCATGTGGAAATGATAAGACAGTTCATGTTCCATAACTAGTGATCACATAGGACTATGATTCATTACTAAAAATATCATACAGTGCAAAAATCATCATGGCAATGAAGCAATGAAC
>JAMKQA010009914.1:0-10646 GCA_024699735.1 Posidonia australis | reverse complement strand
CGGTATGTCGTTTTTGATTTCATGATAAGACACTTGTATACATATTGAATTTATACAGAAAGCACTTTATATCTTTTTCATGCTTTAATAATTATGAAAATATGCACTGGTAAATAATCATCAAAATTAATGTAATATTTCTAACACAGCCTACACCGGCAGTGACCCGAACAACTAGGCTCAAAGGCCCAGGCTCAGCCTACACTGCTACGAGAAGCTCGGTGACCCGAACAACTAGGCTCAAAGGCCCAGGCTCAGCCTACACCGACTCAAAGCTCGGAACCACAATCTTTTCTTAACACATTATTAGTGTTCCAAAACTCTTTCCAGTTTTCCAAAACCCATTTTCCATTTCATTCTTTCCGTTGCAGGACTCAGTTCCTTGCAACACACGACCCTCCACTGGGGTCCCAACTCAGGCCATCAAAGTCACAATAAAACCATAAATTGGGTCTCAAGTCGAAAAATCACACAAAACCATCTTTTAAATCATCTATAGGGTCAAAACCCAAAACCACATCCAAATCCATTTGTTTGGGGTACCACATGCCTCCATGTCATTACGCAGGGCAAAACACCAATCACATACATCCATCATACCAAAACAACCACTTAACATCATTAAAATCCACATTAAAGGCTTTTAAAAGTCTGGGCAAAATCGACATACCGTTTTCCCAATTCGGTATGCCGAAATCCCCAGATTCGGCATACCGAAGGGAATTTCGGTATACCGAAATCTCCTGATTCGGTATACCAAATCCCTGTCAGATTAAACAAGCACAGGGGAAACAGTCGACCGTTATCCTCCGGTCGTCCGAGGCCAAAAACGCGGGGTACCACCTGGGAGCAAAACGGTATGCCGAACCCAAAAATGGCATACCGTTTTCTACTGTTGCAGAAAACCCCCAAACCACCGTCCTCCTTTTTCCCCAAGTGGAAGTAAGGATCGGACCCCCCAAACAAACACTATAAATTCTCATAAAAACATGGAGTGTAGACCCTCAAGTCTACTACAAAACCCCACAAACCAATCATGGTTTCATCAACCACACAGGAAGATATAAATTTGCAAAGGAAACATGCTCAGAATGGAACCTTAAAACATTTAAGGCAAAATTCCTCAAAAACACCCAAAATCCACGCAATCTAGCATGATCCTTACACAAACACATCATATAACACATCTCCAATCATCTTATGATTTTTCTACAATTTTTCATGCTTTTATTAGGATTTTCATGCATTTAACCTACTGTTAACCACAAACAGAACGGAAGGAGGAGAAGGATCGCGTACCTCACCCAGGCCTCAGGCGACCCTTACCACACTCCGGCAAGCCTCCACAAGCTCCGGCGGAACGCACGGACGGCTCACCACCTCCTCCCACTCACGCGCCTCAGCTCCCTTTCTTCTCTTTCTTTCCTTTCTTGCCGCACACTTCCTCTGCTCTGCCCACTCCTGCTCCTTCTATTATCTTCGCCACCGTCCACATGGCGCCGCCCACCCATCCCGTCGAATGAGATGGGGAGGCACGGGCTTCCGTCACTGGTGGCACAGGTGGAAGAAGAGAAAGAAGAAGAAGACGAGATCAGTGGTGGAAGGGCGTGGCTCGTGAAAGAAAATAAGGAAAAAGAGGAAGAAAAGAAAAGAGGAAAGAATGGCACACAAACTGAAACAACTATGCATCCTCAAATCGAACTCCACATGGGTCCCAAATCACAGGCAGATGCACAGAAAGCCAACCACAACCACACACAACCAAGAACAACAGATTATCCATTAATAAACCATTAAACACAATATTGCAAATATTTACATGGTTTATAATAAAAATGGATAATCAGGCCCAGATGTTACAATACAGGATCATCTTAGCATTTCTAGGTCATTATGCATATTAGTTAACATGGAAAGCCACTAAATCCACCTCCAGGTGTTGAACGTAGCAAAGCCTACGTTCAACGTTGAACACAGACAATGAAGCATTCAACACCTTGGCTATCCTTCTTTGATTGAATCCACTCTAGATCAAATCCACATTCTAAGTATTCATGAAGGGGGGTCATGTTATAACTCATTATCATCAGAAACAGTGTTTATAATCTTTTACTATCTTTCCAATTCTATTTAAACTCCATGAACACTTATACACATTCAGCCAAGGTTGTTAAACACTAGCAGTAGCATGCGCGCGTTTAACGGTAAACACTGTGAGTTCCACGTTCAACACCTAGGGTTCAGTTTTGAATTAAATCTGCAACCCACTAACATCCATCTATTCCATTGCATCCAGAAAACCAATATTGGTACTGAGATGGCATATTCACTATAAGATGTATTGCAAACAAAACCATAATTAATCGGGCTACCATGATAAGGGAGAAATATAAATTTTTTGTGCAGCAGTGTATAACACAACCATCTGTGTGTTCAACTTTGAACGTGCTAGCTCTTGCGTTCAACACATTGACACTACCCTTGCATATAAAAACTTCCCCCAAAGCATGCAATTCCCTTCTAAACACTATGCAACCATCTACCACAAACAGAGGGCACTAAAGCACACAAAAACATACCAAAAACTCAACTACCAAACACTACAGTTTAATCCAAAAGGGGTGTGTACCTTGTTTTGAGAACCCAACTCATGTAAGGCGCTCCCCCACGATCCAGAGCTACGTCCCTTCTTTCAATCATCCTTCCTTTGCTTCTGAGGATTCCACCATGCTCCAAATCCGACCCATTAGTGCATGCATGGGTGGAAAAGAAGGAAGAAGAAGGAGGAATCTAAAACTGAGAACTCAAGTCTCACCTTACTTCTTCCAAATCACAGCACTTCCTCAGGTTACACTTGATGTCTGGAACGACCGAAGGTCACTGGAACTTCCCTATGAAAGCCTCAGCTACCTTGCATACCAAGGAACTCATCTTGTCCTTAACTCCCTCCTCCCTCCCGCTCTGTCACTCTCTCCTTCTCTCTAAATTTTCTCCTAAAACTACCCTCAGATTCTCTATGAAGAAGAAGAAGAAGAGAAAAAGAGTCATCCCTGAGACATGCACCCCCATGCACCTATACATAGGTAGATGACTTTTCTCAATGAACTCAAGATGTTGTATGTGTGCCAGCCTATGTTGAACGTTAGACACATTAATCGATGCATTAAACGTCTAAAATCTAGAAAATTCTATGCAAATGAAGAAAGCTCTAGATTCTGCGTTCAACATTGAACACCCCATGTCCAATGTTCAACACAACAAAAAGGCAGAACACATCATTTCATGTGTAAAACATTAGAAATCATGCGTTCAACATTAAACACACCATATTTAGCATTCAACAACTTAGAATTCTAAATTAAGTTCTTGGTCCAAAATGCTACCTAAAACCTAGGTCATTACACAACACTCCTTTGTACTTATCTTTTAGATGACATGCATCTAAACCAATCACCTTCTTACATCCATGTATGAATCCCTCTCTTGATGCTTTGAAATAGAAAAAAAAACTACAGAAATATTTGGATTCATTCAACTCAAAACAGATGGTGCTACCAGGGTTCCTTCTTAGTAATTATGCCTTCAAGTTTGGAATTATAGCATAACAGTCAAAGATGTTTCCATAGATGATCTCTTTAGCCTTCACCTTGTCCCACCATACCCTCTGATATGGCAGCAACAAGCCATACTTCTTATCAAGTGCTTGCTTCAACACAAGCGATGATACATCAAGATTAGCCTTCACTTCTTCCAATATTTTGGAAGCAATCCACTTAGTAGAGGCCATCTTACCTTTGCTATAACAAGTATGGGTAATGATAATTGTCTGGATTTGGAATGTGTACTTATCTTGCAAAACTAAAGCATGCAACCTCCATGAACAATCACTATGATTAGCACACTTTACTGTCACTCTGTCCTTGTCACTTTTGGTGTAGTTAACATGAAATCAATTCTTGTTACAATGCTACCTCAGTACCAACTTAAACATGTAAACATCAGCAAATCTAACTCCCTTTTCCATACTAGGGTCCTCAACATCGACAACAAACTTATCACCTTTAAAGTTATGAATCACTACTTTATCGTTTTCTAAGTTCTCTGCTTCATACTCTTATTCTTCTTCTTCAATTTATTCTTTTTCAGCATTTTCTTCTTCAAGCACAAACTCTGCATCATCATCATTGTCCTCATCAGATTCATAGAGGCTGTGATAGCTTCTTTTAGAATGACAATGGACACTATCATTCTCACTCTCAATGTCCTGACCACCCTCTTGTTGATTGTTAATCACATGTGGTGCTTCATTAGGATTACTTGTCAAAAAAATAGGAGTTTCGATCTTCTTTTTTTCCTCTAATCTCTCATTTTTCCTAATACTATGACGTGCTAATGGACCACCAACTTTTACGAAAGCAATATATAATTTGATTACATTCTTAAATGCTTTATTTGCATCAAATATGTTCATAGGGTCTTTATCTGTCTTGAGAAACACCAATTCTCTTGATCTTGAATTATGTACTAACCCATGCAATTTCTAATGTCTGTTCAGGTCTCCAAGGAAGGTATGCTGTTAAATACTTATTTAAGTCCAACATATTAGCATACTTTGAGTCTAATTTCACTATTATTTGTTTGTCAAATTAATACCTATTCTTATTAATTCGTTATATGGTCCCAAAATAACCGCCATACTTGATAATAATAGTGAAGATAATATTACTCATACTTGATCCTATTATACAAAGACAATAATATGTTTGGAAGTTAAAGAACAAATACAAGCAAATATTTCTTTAAGCTCATACAAAAATGTTAAGGAAGAAGAAATCCTTAGCAAAATTGTTGACAAAGAACCCTACCCTAAGAAAACCCACATTGATGTTGATGATTAATGATCGACAGAATAGTGAGGTTATCTTGAGTACCACCAATCAAAATAGGGAGGTAAAAGGCCTCAATAGCACAAAGCAAAGCACAATCGAGAAAAAAAAAACCCTCAACCAGACAAAGACACTCGACCATACGGAAATCTTTGACCAGCAAAGCGTAGCCCTTTTAGCATCACGACAACCCTTGATCAACGATCCTCATAGGAGAACAAGCAGATCGATCTAGGGTTTGGGTTTTTGTAGGAGAACTAGGGAAAGGAGAGGGGTAAATGGGAAAGTCGGAAATCCGAGTTAGGTGTTAACCAAGGTTAACACACTTTATTGGACGGAATTCCTGGTCAAACGTCAGTCAACTAACATCAAGGATTTTTTTTATGAAGTAAAAGAACTATAAGAAGGTAGTACAAACATGATTAAAGGTGGAGGTTTTTTACGAACTAGAATAAACTTAAGGGCTTATATAAAAATTGTCGTTTTAAAAAAAAGACTTTGGTTAATTACCATTAGGCACTAAGCCCTTGTTTGGAATTTGAATAAAATCAGGAATAAAGGTAAAATTGGAATTACAATTTCATCTAGCAAGTTAAAAAGTAGAATAAAAGCAAAATAGTAATTCTTATTTTGATTTACTTATTTTAGAGGTTATTCCGCTAAGTTATTCTGATACACGTATGTATACACCGTATTTACTTTTTATTTAAAAATTAATACATATATAATATAATGCATATATATTTTAAATTAGATATATATATTAATAATCAACTTGGTTATTATTAATCTACATGATTTCCACTTATTCTAATATTTATTTTGATACTTATTTCACCTTTCATTCAAACTATAATATTTTCTTATACATATTTATTCATCTTTAAAAAAAAATCACTTTCAATTTGAATAACAATAAGATAGAAAACCAATGATATTCTTCATTTATTACTCCTTTTCTTATTCTAAAAAAATTAGTCAAATACTACTTGTTGTCCGCACATCACTTTCTAGTGGTTAAGAAGGACAATAATGTTTTCTGATAACTAGTCCAGACGCTGCCAAGTTACTCTCAAAAACATTTGAATTTCAAACCCTCGTCACAACCATTCACTTGACTTCTGCAACCACAACGAACGAACGAAAGACAAAGACAATAATACTGAAAATTCTCCCGCTCTAACTTGCCCGCCCGGATCAAGAAGAGACCATCCATCAGCCCACAGCCCCACACGGTGTGGGGTCGGTGTGTGACAGCGTGAGAGTGTGAGACCAACACTCAACCTTCACCTCTTGTTCTGTCCACCCAACCGCTCCCCCTGCCTTTACCCCCACACCTCCTCACTGCAAAATCCCTGCCATTTCTCCATTGGCCAGAGAGAAGGGGAGAAAAAACGACAACCTTTCTTTCGTCTACTTCGTGGAAGAGTGCCGTCTCAGCACTGCAGGCAAGTCTTCGCTTCTCGAATCCATTCTTTCCGGGTCTAAACTGTCGATTCACATGCTTGTTTCTTTTACTTATGCGAAATGGCGTCGTGTTTCTGATTTCTTGTGCTCTGTCTCACGCTCACCGTCAAAGCGCCTCCGATACTGTGTATTTTGGAGTTGTAGTTTTTGGTGTCGTATGCGTCTATTTAGAACTGATGTAGTGTGTTTTTTGTGCGCGCCGTTTTGTTACCTGTATCTTAGTGTGAAAAAATGATTGCCTGGATCTTGAATTTGTGTGGAAGAAAGCAAAGATACAGGACAGCTCATGGGAGCTTGAGGTTATGCGAAAGTGTAGTTTTTTTCCAGAAGGTGTTTTAAATATTGTTTTACGAACTTTTATTCTGGTTAGAGAAAGCCACACTGATATCATCAATGTGTTTGTAATAACGAATAGAAGGAAATGTATGAAAGCATCCGGAACAGCTTATGGGAGTTTCAGATTATGTAGGAATCTTGTTTTTCTCAACAGCAGTGGACTCAGACGCTTGGCTTTCTAATATTTGAACTAGAAGTTAAGCTGGCATTTGTGGGTACCTTCAGGACTGGAAGTAGCATCAAACAAACCCCAAGGACGCGTTATCTGACACAGATTTTAAGTTAGAACATGTGCAGGATTTTCATAGCATTCATAGTCATATATAACACCGTTGGCTGTGTGAAGTGATTGAGAAGAAGCTAGCTGATGTGTTTACTTATTCTTTGGTGCTTGTCAATTTGCACTTGTGAGAATAAATCTTGTTGTGTTGTTGATTTTGCATGTCAATATGTTGTGAATGTTCGTGTTATTGTAGTTGAGTGTAATAGACGAATAGTTGAGGTATCACTTGTTTTAGTTATTGGCTTATTGCCATGGCAGTTTAACCAACAAAGATATTGTTTATGATTCATATTTTGCAATACTTTTGAGAATGCTTGACAAATGGACAAGAGGCATGAGGGCAAAGTACCCTGTTGTTATTGTTCATTAAATGCTGTTTATTTCAGGTGCTCACTACATATCACAAATCCAATGGAAGACCACCTTTTGGTGAAGGAGACAATTAGGAAATTCAACAATCTATATCTTCATTATGTCCAGGTAATGTGATCCTAGCTCCCTTTCAGTCTTTCCTCTCAATTTTTCAGAATGTTAAGTCTCTCTCCCAGCAAATAAACATAGACTAATTCTTATGTTTTTACTTTTAAGCAAATAAATAAACTATACTTGTAGTGTTTTCAAATTGTACTATGGTCTCTCTACATAGTTTTGTCATGTTTCTTGAACCAACTATAATTTCAAGGTGCTATTGAATCAAAATTGCTATTTTTCTTTTACAAAATAGGAGGAAGAGAAGAGGACAGCAGAAGCAAAATCATTAGTAGCTTCTATAGCTTCAAAGTCTAAGGTGGGTTTTGCTGATTTTCTATTGATTTATGTAGACTACTGCAATAAACCTTGCCATTGCATAGGTGTGGAAAAATTCAACAAAAGATGGATCAAGACCAGTAAAAAAGTGCAAGACTTCAAAATATAAGGTGAGCAATTATTTTGGGTTTTAGTTTGAAGCTTTTGACTCCTAAAAGTCATAAATTTGTGACTACCTTTTAAGGTGCTTCACAAGCTGAGGATATTGTTTCATTTATGTATAATTGAAGCTATTGTATTGATTTGTTGTTCCAATGATTAAACAATTGCCATACATATCACCTTGCCGACCGCTTGAATATTTACTGTTGTGATCTTTTATGTCACTGTTATTGATTTCTATCTTTGTTTTTCTTAAAGTGGTTCTTTCTGTATATTATTTGCCAGTCATTCTGTTATAAAGTTTATATGTATATTGTCATCAAGTATGTAACTATGTAATGGCTTGAACACTTTCTTTGTCTTATCAATTTTATAGGCTGAACAAGATAATGTTGTGGTTGTGAAAAGAACTTCAAGTCGGCCGGACTTAAAGGCAATGAAAGAGGCAAGTTAATTTTAACTTGCTTTGAGGTTATGACTATTTCTCTAAGCTTGTGACGTGTATTGTTATTTTCATTATTTATGGTGTCTGTTTAATGATAGTTAGTCTTGTTCAATAAGGTATATTGCAAATTACCATTCCATCAAATTATCTTGCTTTCTTTAGTAAATCAAGTCTCATTTTTTCTTTTCTGATCATTGAATCTTGATTGGGTTTTTTTACGAGATTCACCCTCAAACCAATATGACAATGTAAATACATCATACTTTTGTATAAATATGTTCAAGGATTTTTTGTATTGAATTTAAAACTATCTAGAAGTTGTAATAATTTGCTTGGTGAGAGGTACATAGATGATAAGAGCGGTTACAATTATATGGAGAAAATTAATGGGACAGACATTGTTCACCTTAAGGAAATTCTTTTGTTCTCTAGCTATAAATTTTGATGACCACATAGCATCGTGTTATAAAAAACTTGTACATGAATATGCTTTCTTGGACATAAAGGAACTACCTTATAAGTTAACTGAAAGTTCATTTTAAGAAATTCTCCTCATAAATGCCTTATATAAGATACCTCATATAATTTGTTTTGAAATAATTTTGCATCTTAAGAAATGATTTCATATTGAAAAGGAAAATTCCATGATACACTAACACAAAATATTTTGCATTGTTTGGTGTTCATTTTGTATTTTATAAAAAATGTCGCTTTCTGATCCATACTCCACCATTGACAGATGTTAGTCTTGGCCAATTGAGATCTAGTATTTTAGTATCTCCCATTTAAAAATTACCATGAGAGATATGAATAAACTTGGTGTATGTGGCATCCTTGGATGTGGATTGCAAGAGTTATCTCGCCACAATGGTGTTAGGATTACTTTGGTATGGAGACTGTTTAAGTCTTCACAAGTGTATGTATCCTTATTGGGCCTATTGGGTCTGATAAGTCTTTGGGGTGATTTGTGCCCTAATGTTGCACTATAAATAAGTGCTGTAACCTTGTAACAGGGTGTGAGAAAACTAGTGAAACCACCAGAAGACGCCCGTGGAGTAGGCTTAGGCTGAACCACGTAAAATTTAGTGTTGTGCATGATCCTCCATCTCTTCTATCTCCTTCTCTCGTATTGAATCCTATCAAAATGGTATCAGAGCAAGGGTTTTAACAAGGAGAAGGGAAGAAGGGATTCGGTGCTTTAGTTCGTTTGCTACAGTGTTTGCGGGTGAACAGTAAAGTGCGTGTTTGCGGAGGCGAGCGAGGTCTGTTCGGCGTCGCGTCTTCAAAGAGAGGTCGCCCGACGTCGTGCGCGAGGAGGGTGGAGACGAAAGCTGTGTCGGCGGCGGAGAATCGTCTGTGACTCTTCCGCCAGTGTCGTCTATCGGGTTCGACCAGAGGTCCGCCCGACGCCGCAGGTCCAGAAGTTCGTTCGACGTCGGAACCGCAGATCCAGAGCCGTCCGACGCCGGAACCGCATCTAGAGCCGTCCGGAACCGCATCCAGAGTTGTCCGACGCCGCATCCAGTGCCGTTCGACGCCGCAATGAGTGCTGTCTGACGCTGCAAGGAGTCGTCCAGTGCTGCCCGACTGCAGGAGAAGTCGTCCACTGCCGTAGGAGAGCTGTCCTACGTTACGAGGGAGGCTCGTCTGGTCGTTTTCCAGTGAAGTGCTGTTTTGACAGGAAACCTTAGGTGGTTTTCTTTGCAGGAGTGATACAGTGGTGTCACTGAAAAGCAGAAATGGTAGACGATGGAAAACTCAAAACTGAGAAGTTTGACGGTAATGATTATGGGTACTTGAAAATGCAGATAGAGGACTATCTCTACCAAAGGAAGTTGTATGAGCCTCTGTTAGGAGAAAAACCTGCAGAAATGGAGCAAAAGACATGGGATTTGTTGGATAGACAGGCTTTGAGTGTGGTCAGATTGTCATTGGCCAGAAATGTTGCTTTTGACATTGTCAAAGAGAAAACCACGGCAGATTTGATGAAAGCTCTTTTAGATATGTACGAGAAGTCGTCTGCTTCAAATAAAGTGTATTTGATGAGGAGGTTATTCAATCTGAAAATGTCAGAAGGTGGTTGCATGACAGATCACATCAATGAATTCAATGTCATCATATCTCAACTAAGTTCGGTTGAGATTAATTTTGATGATGAGGTCAAAGCCCTAATTTTGTTGTCTTCTTTACCAGAGAGTTGGTCTGCAGTGGTAACTGGTGTTAGTAGTTCTCTAGGACATGAGAAACTGAAGCTAACAGATATCAGAGACCTGATTTTGAGTGAGGACATTCGGAGAAGGAACAACTCACAAGCAAGCAC
>JAMKQA010009913.1:0-10198 GCA_024699735.1 Posidonia australis | reverse complement strand
GCAACCGTCAAGGAGCCTGATCGGGACGACAAGGAGTCGTCAGAGGCGATACAGGCCCGGGAAGAGCCTGCCGAAGGACGGGAGGAGTCCCCCCTTCCAACATCAGCAGATCCAGAGGAAGAAAGAGAGGGGGGAACCTCCTCTTGCGTTTCGTGCAAGGAGGCACAATGAAACACAAAGGGGGGTTAGAAGTTACCCGCAGAGGTATCACCTCACCAGACAAAGAATTCCCAAGGAGCGCTTCTCCGACAGAAACTGCTTTGCACGACGACCGGAGGTTGTAGGGAGGTAGATCACGGCGCAAAGAGAGAGATCGTCGACCAGCCGCCATGATGAACCCGAGCGAGAGAGCGCAGAAGGCGGGGAAGGAGGAGGGGGGAGGGTGGGAGGAGAAGGGGCTTAGGGTTTCTGAATCTGTGGAAGCAAGAGGGCTATTAGCGAGAGAGCAAGTTTTCGCGAGAGCAGTTTTCTTACACAAGCTTTGAATGAATAAACTATTGTTGATGTTATCGGATTTTAATTCTGAGATTCTTAACAACCAATTATCAGAAAACTGTTCTTGAAGTCCACTCCCTATTTCCAACTCCACTTTCTTGCAAACAATCCTATCCCAAAGAGTGCTTCTTTGCAATGGGCAGTTCTTAACTTGCTTGACACACAAAGGATTTTTTCTGTTAAACATGCTTAGGAGTTGGTGATAGAAAAGAATGCTCTAGGCACGTAGGGATTGACATTTGGAATGCTTATCTACCAACTATGATCTCTTTCTTGGGACTACCTTTCTATTAAGGATAAATTCATCTAAATGGATTTTCAATTTCCTTCAGCATGTTATGTTGTCATAGTAATCCACGTTGTGAAAATGCTAAGCATTTATTTTTTCATGGAGAAATGGGCCACAACTATGTGGTCATTGTTTTTACATGTATTTCTGATGGATAATGTTTAAGACTATTCTCAAAGAGATTGGATGCATCAAATATACTCACGTAGACATAAGGAGGTATTTGTAGTTTTTTGTTAACGGTTGAGATAGTTAGAGGAGAATTTTTTTATGCATGTCCAGGATTCGAACCTGGGACCTGTGGCGAGTTTAAAGTTCTCCCAGCCATTAGGACAATGAGACATTGTCAAGGAGGTATTTGTAGTTGGCACATCATTTATAATGTTCGGCTATGCTATGGAAAATTTGGAAGGAGTGTTGTAATAGCAAGTATGTTAGAAAACGTGGGTCTTTCTAAAACATATTTATGCATACAAAGGTGTGGATTTAGGATTTTAGTTTGTTGATTATGGATGTTAACTACAAGTCTAATAAGGAAATGGTTGTCTTACAAGCACTAAATTTCCCTCTACATCCTATATGTATGCGGCAATCGAAGATTGTCTATTAGTAGAGATTGGCCGATGGATTTTTAAAACTAAACACAGATAAAGCTTCTTGGGTTAATCTAGGGTAGTATTTGATGACGCTTATAGAAAAATAGATTATTCTCATAAACAACGTTTTTGAAAAAGTTAGTCTTCACAATTTTTTATAATGAACTTATTTGACAGTTTTTATGCATAAATAAAAAACTGACTTAATGAAATAATTTAACGTAAAAATAACTGTTTGGTTCAACTTTTCAGACATAAGTGCTTTTTTTTCATAAACTGGTTCTAATAATCGTTACCAAACAGACTCTAGGTCTTAAAGGCAAAGGATCATGCATGATGACCATGATTGTATGGTGGCAGTATTCTTTGATTTTTTTTTTCAATACGTGTTCTAACATGTTGGCTAAATTCTTTGCTCTTAAGGAAGGTCTTTATCTCTGCTTACAGCTCGATGTTGATTTACGACATGTTGAGATTGAGTGTAATTCTAAAGTGCTTGCAAATATGTCACGTGGTGATACATTCAGCGGGTGATAACTCAAAAAGGATTGGAATGAGGTGTTAGTTAACCTTGTGCACGTAGTGCATGTCTATCAAACATTAATCCCATGAGTCAAATTCTATTATTGACTCACTAACAAGCAAAGGTGTTAACTGCGACTTCTCTCTAGAAACTGCAACTTCTCTCTAGAATCTCCAACTTTCCCAAATCATGCAACTGCGCTCTGGGAAATCACTTTTTCTGGCAAGCAAAAGGGGGCAAATCAGTGAACGATTGCAGGCCTTTGATGCTCGGGGAAATGCAGATCTGCTGCATCTCATCTCTCCTTCTGATGGGGGAGCATCCAACCTTGCACTTCTGGAGGCGGCGACCCCCGATCTCTCCACTTCTCAGGATAGATCTGGTCACTATGGGAATCGCTCCGGAAGACTCTGCGAGGGTCAGGTAAAAGGCTCCGGCGAGATTTTACCTTACCTCCGTTCGAGCAAGGCTTTCTCCTCTGCTGAGGTTCTCTCTGCGAGCCTCGCGACTGGTAAAGCTCGCCATCGGTCGGTAACACCTTTCCACTCTTCCTCGTTGATTGTCCCGGATCTGGGAAGTCGTAAGAGGAAGGCGGCTGCCCCCCACCTAAATCCCCGAACTGGTTTCTGTGGTTGGGACTTATCTTCCCCTCCTGGTCTCAGACGGGGTGGATCCTCTTCGGAGGCCACCCGATCGACTAGATCTGGTGCTCTGGTGATAAAATACGGTGCCTTTGTTTCTTTTCATCTTGATTCCAAGGTCCCATTGAATATTTCTGTGGATTGCATGTTTTTTACTAAATATATGTCACCGATCTGGTGTTATTCGGTGAAATGGTGTTCATTGCAATCTGGTGTTTTTGCCCCTTCTGGCTCAGTCACTCTGGAGCATTTCTTTTCCATTGTCAAGAGAATACCTGCTATTATTGCTATGGATGAATCTTTAGATAATGATAGATCTGAGTTGGGAGATTTTTCTCGCTCCCCTGGGACTCTATGTTCAGATGCAATGCTTCCTTTTTCTTTAGATCCTGTATATTCTCCATCGGCGCCGGTGAGCTCGTTCCCGCCAGTGGGATTCCAGCGATGGGCTCTGTGTACTTTGAGTGGAGTTTGGCAGAGTGATAGCCTCGCTGACTCCTCGGGTTCTGTTTGGGGTTACTCTCGGTATTTTCCCCCGGTTATTAAGAAGGTCTTTAATTCGAATTACGGGAATAATGGTGAGTTGGAGGATAATTTTAAGGCTGATTCTGAAAATATGGTAGTTTCGTTGGCGAAGGTTGATTTGGCGGGACCAGATCGGATCCCTGAGTCAGACGTCGTGCTAGCTTTTTCCCTTTCACCTTCTATCCCTGTCCCATCTGGCATTAATGTTTCTTCTCCCGGTTCTCGAAACGGCGCCTCTCTCATTTATAATAATATTTGTTCGCCGAAATTACCGTTTGAATCTCTCGAGAATCGGGGCGAGACAAATAGCATTAATTTACCGTCACCACCTGCAATACTGTGCGAGAGAGGAAACGTGGATGCTGAAAGCGTGGGAAATGTGCCTATTTTCGAAAATAACCTTGTCTTTCCGGTTTTGGAATTAAATAATTCCTTTGTTAGCAAGGACCTTATGGTAAAACATAGTGTATCTTCTTATTATCAGAATGATAATGTAGTGGCATCGGAGTCCGAGAACCCTGGGGTTCCTTCGTTTGCGGGTACACCATCTGACTCAGACATGTTGTCTGATTTTTGCCGCCTTTCCCAGACTCCCTCTCTTAATCTTTCTTCTGGCTCTCGATTCACCCCATCTGGCTCGAGATTTACGGTACTACAGTCTCCCACCCAGATTACTACCCCCACTTTCGCAGCTTCCAAAGGACACCATACCCCTTCTGGTGTTGAGCGCTGCCTAGCTTTGTCTTCCGTAGAGGATACTTCTAGCGGCTGGAAAAAAATTTCGAGGAGAAAAGCTCGTCCTCCTTGGGTAAGCTTTTGTATTCTACATAAAAAATGTTTTAAATGTGGGCTGAGGGGTCATGAAAGAAAAAATTGTAAATACAAGGGATTTTGTTTTAAGTGTAAAGCATCCTCTCACTCCGTAGCATTGTGTAAATTTTTTCAGGGTGTGCATATAGCTCCCACACTTCCTCCCACCATAAAATCTATTGGACTTTCTCCTCAGAACCCATTTATTTTGGCTCCCTCTGAGGCAGTATGTAAACAACACCTGTTACTGTCTCGTTGTGCCATCATCACTGCGCACAATACCAACCTGACAATTGAAACCCTTCAAGACCACATTCGGACCCATTGGTCCAATGCTCCTAAAGTTGAGGTTTAGAACTTTTCTTCTGGGAAATTCTTATTGACATTCCCTTCGATTAAGGACAGAAATGACTCACTCAATCTTTATGGCCCCATGCTTCAGTTGATTTCAGCTTCTTTCATGCCTTGGACTTCTAACTCCAATGCCATTTGTAATCTTAAAGAGGTTGGAGTCTGGATTAGACTCGAAGGTGTCCCATTTCATCTCTGGAATGTGGATGTTTTCAGACATATAGTAGAAAGTTTCGCTGAACTCCTAGAGGTGGATATGAATTTTGTGAACACTTTGGGATTTTCCAGAGTTAGAGTTAAAGTCCATTCGGGTATGGAGATACCAGACTGCAGGTTTCTCGCTTATGGTAGATCTGTGTATCCCATTAAATATAGACAGAGTTGGGATTTATGCTCATCTTCTTCAGATGTTACCTCTAAACAGTCTGATTTTTGGCCCCCTAAACCTCCTACTAGACCCCCTAGCTCTAGTGCTCTGAATCCCATTCGGAAACAATTTAAACCAAACAGAGGGTGGAGGGGCAATAGAGGCAATAGAAATCCAAAAATGGGAAAGAATGTTTGGACTAGACCCCTTAGTCCAAGGTCAAAGACCTCATATAAGGGTACTGGATTCCGCCCAAGTTCTTCTTCTTCCCCTTGGGAAGATTTTTCTCCTAACATCCCTACAATAGCCTCTCCTAATACCTGTATTGGAGAAAATGAAACTTCCAAGTTTATAGAATCTGAATTAAAGGCACGAAATCTCTCTTTATCCAAATTCAAAAAAGTGCTAGCTGTTTATGATTGTTTGGAAAGTGATGACTTGGGAGGCACTAGTGAGGTCTTGGCTGATCTTGTGGCTGATCCGCACCCTGCAACACCACTACATGCGCCAGGTAATAAGTGTGCATTTACTTCTAATACTTGCAATCCTGAAAATACTTATGCTTGCACTCCTGTGGTAGATCCTACTGTTAGGCAAACTCCTGTTATTAGCCCTGAAATTACTGAACATGCAAGTTATGAATTTTTAGAAAATGATGGTTCTTTATTGCATGATGTTCTTACTTGGGATTCATATGGTCATTTCAAAGACTTTGCTGCAAAGATTGGTATTACTTTTAATAATATCTCTGAGGCTAACTGTTTCTATAATCAGGTCAGAAATGACCAAGGACTAAGCTGTCAAAACTTAAATGAGGATTCTAATTTGTTTGAGAACTTTGCTTCTCTTTCCATTTCACAACATATTTAAATGTTGATAGCAGCTTGGAATATAAGGGGAATGGGCAGTGGTGGGAAAAGGAGATCTATTAGGAATTTGATTAAAGCAAGTAAATGTAGTATCATTATTATTAGTGAGACTAAGCTTGAGGTCATACCTCCTCCGGCTTTAAACTACATTGGTGGAGGTATACTCACTCAGTGGACTTTTTTACCTTCTCTGGGTGCTTCTAGGGGTACTGTCATAGGTTGGGATGAAAGCGTTGTAACTATGTGTGATAGCATAGTGGCGACATACAGCATTTCTGTATTTTTTAAAAATAATCAGGATAATTTTGAATGGTGGCTCACTGGAGTATATGGACCATGTGTCCCAAGTTTAAAAAGAAATTTTTTGAAGAACTGGATTCCATTGGTGATAAAGTAAATTCTAATTGGGTTATAGGAGGGGATTTCAATTTGACACGATTTTCATATAAGCATTCCGCAAGGACTGGTATACTCTGTCATATGAAAGAATTTAATGAATTCATTGATAATCGCTGTTTAATTGACATTCCTCCTAATAATTGCAAATACACTTGGTCCAATTTCCATGACACTCCTACCATGGTCAGATTGGATAGGTTTTTAATCTCAACTGGTTGGGGAGATCAATATCCCAATTCTTATTGTCTGGGAAAACCCAGAGTTATTTCTGACCATATACCTATAATTCTTAGTACAGTACCATATATTTGGGGGCCTCCACCATTTAAATATTATAAATCTTGGCTCTTAATTGAGGTATTTTCCAGTTTTGTGGAACATTGCTGGTACAAGTCTTTAAGTGTATGTGTTGCTATATCTCCTGTGGCCAGATTTTCATACAGATTAAAATTCCTAAAAAAACACATTAATTTGTGGATTGCTCCTATTAGGGAGTAGAGGAAAAACAGACTCAGGATGGTGGAAACACAAATAGCACATTT
Organism: Posidonia australis; assembly: GCA_024699735.1. NCBI lineage: Eukaryota > Viridiplantae > Streptophyta > Magnoliopsida > Alismatales > Posidoniaceae > Posidonia > Posidonia australis. The sequence goes on along the minus strand of JAMKQA010009913.1, from coordinate 3,791 downwards.
AGACTCACTGTTGGAATGCAATAATACCTCAACCGTATTGATAAGGCAATTAAGGGAACTTAAGGGAGAACATCACTCACTCCTTCAAGAACAAGAAGCATATTGGAAACAAAAATCCAGAATCCAATGGCTCAAGGAAGGAGACATCAACACCAAATTCTTCCATAATATGGTAAAGCATAGAAGAAGAATTAATGCGGTTCATTCCCTAACTATTAATGGCATTCAGGAATATTCCCCACCTCTGATATGTAAAGAGATAGAAAAACACTTTTTTGGGATATTTAACAAAGAGAAGAGAACACTACCTTGTTTTGATTGGGATAGGTTGGTGCCCATTAAGATTCTTGATGCAAATGTGTTAGAAAGTCCTTTCTCATTGGAAGAGATCCAACTAACAATCAAAGCACTTCCAGGGGAAAAAGCTCCTAGGCACGATGGTTTTTCAATGTGCTTTTTCCAACATTTTTGGGACATCTTGAAAGATGATATAGTTGAAGTTTTTAATAATCTCCACTCCACCAATGATTTGGAATACCTGATTCATATTAATCAGACTTTTATTTCCCTTATTCCCAAAAAAGATGGAGCTATAGAGATTAAAGACTTTCGGCCCATTAGTTTGGTTAATAGTCTTTACAAGATTATTTCAAAAACATTAGCAACTACATTCAATCCTGTCATAAACAGTATCATAGATAATTCACAATGTGCTTTTCTTGCCGGGAGGTACATTGACGATTGCTTTCTAGTTGCTCAGGAGACCCTCCATTACATGAAGGTGAATGCCATTCCGGGTTTGGTTCTGAAATTAGATTTTGAAAAGGCATTTGATAATGTAAATTGGGACTTTCTCTTGGAAACACTCAAAGGATTGGGTTGTGGTGATAAATGGCTCACCTGGATCTGAATTTGCATCTCCTATGCTAAATTCTCTATCTTAATTAATGGCTCCCTTAGAGGATTCTTTGAGGCTTCTAATGGGCTTAGACAAGGTGACCCCTTATCTCCATTCCTGTTTATTGTGGTCACTCATGTGTTGAATCGTATGCTTTCACTTGCAACTGATAACAATTTACTATCATGTATTCAACTACCTAATGGTGGCCCTAATGTTTTGAATATCCAATATGCAGACGATACAATCCTTTTTTTGTCTGCTAGAGAGGATGATTTAGTGAACATTAAGAGAATTCTACGTTGCTTTCAGTCCTGTTCTGGACTCAAAATAAATTTCAATAAATCGTCAATCACTGGCTTGGGTATTTCGGAGAACTTTACTCAGAGGGCTTCTCAAATTCTGGGATGCAGTATTGACCAATTACTTATAAAGTACTTAGGCCTGCCTTTACATTTCAGGAAATCTAACTATCAGGACTGGTCCCCAATAATAGAGAAAATTACCAAAAAGTTATCCAATTGGAAAGCAAAATTCCTTTCTTTGGGGGGACGACTTACTTTGGTGAACTCTGTCTTATCTACTATTCCCACCTATTACCTTTTAGTCCTACACCTTCCCATTAGAGTTATCAAAGCAATAGATAAATTGAGATGCAGATTCCTATGGAATGCTGTCCCTTCTAATAATGTCCGGCATTTGGTGAAATGGAAAGCAATTTGTCGATCAAGGGAACAAAAAGGTTGGGGCATTATTAACCTGGCACATTTCAACTTAGCTTTGAAATGTAAGTTGCTTTGGCAATTACTCTCTACCACTTATTCACTGAAATGGAAAGAGGTAGTAATAGCAAAATACTATGTTAGGAATGGCTCCGGGGCCATCCTAAATATATCAAATGGTAGAGCCTCACTATTATGGATGGAACTCAAAAACTGCTTTGGTATTATTAATGGCTTCTCAGTCTTCCAGGTTCATAATGGCAGAAAATACTATATTTTGGGAAAACAAATGGTGGAATGGTGAAAAGTTAAGAAATTCTCTTCCAGATCTTTATCATCTGGCTAGATTTAAAAAAGCCTCTGTCTTTAAAATTTTAGAAACAAATGCTGTTGATCCTAATTCTCTATTTAATGATACTTTGTCATTGGAGAATTCTGATTCAATAAATGATCAAGTGAACACACTGTCAACCATATTTAATAGTGTTAGTATTACGAATGCACAGGATCTAATGATTTGGCAACCCACCAGCAATACATTCACTGTCAAATCATGTTATGAAATGCTTAATGATGGTGGACTTCGATTTAAATATATGCATGAAATTTGGGATTGTTGGGTGCCACTGAAAACTAAACTTTTTTCCTAGTTAGTACTTTGCAATAGAATCCTTACAAAGGATAATCTTATGTAAAAGGGCTGGCATGGAAATGACTCTTGCATTTTTTGTACTTCTAATTATGAATCAGTAAAGCATTTGTTTTTGCTATGTCCATTTGTGCAGTCCATTCGGAGTTCATTCTCTGTAGGATGTATATATCCTGCTTTTACTTCTATTGAGGATCTATTTGTCATCCCACCTGTGCTCAAATTTGATACTACCTTATCTGGTGCTCATACCTTTGTTCAAGTTGTTTTATGGATTGTTTGGCAGAAGAGAAACAATAGACTGTTTAGGGGTTTACACAATACTCAATTTATGATTACCAATGATATTTCTGCATTGTTTCATTGTTGGATAGACTCTTTGGCCACATGTTTTGAAAAAAGTGAAAATATAAAGACAATTTCTGCATACCAGCAAAGCAGAGATGTGGAGCACAGTTCTTTGGCTCCTAGTAATCCCCAACGTGAGACGGATTTCAATTCTAGAACTCCTGCTCTCCCGAGCCATGATTAACTTTTGGTTAATCGATTTTTGCATCTTTCATTGGCTGTGCTCTTATTGGTGTGCATTACAAACTGAGATCCTTGTAATATTTTTGGAAGGTCACCTACTGTGTGACGAAGTAACATACTTGTAATATTTTTTAGAAATACTCTACAATTCTCTGGTTGGCATTCTCCTATATTAATAAAAATACTTTCCGTTTACAAAAAAAAAAACAAGCAAAGGTGTTTGCTGCGATTAGAAATATGCTTTATATTGTGTGGTTAGCGACTTATCTAAAATTGCTCGAGGTTATCTTCATTTGGAAAAATCATGACCATCGTACGTCTACGTGTGACTCAAATAATATTTTCAATTGGGATAGCTGTTGAGGTTGCGATTTGCCAAGATACGTACCAAAGTCATCCTTGTTCTTTTTCTTCGTAAGGTTAGTACAGTGAAGTATACATATTCACTATCTTTTGTTTATTATTCTTTTAGGATAAAGGAGTGTGTCTGTATGCTCTAATCAGTACCCTTCGTTTGCTGTCGTTCCCTTGAGTCTAAAACTTTTGTAATGTTTTTTTCTCTTTTTAAAACTTGCTTTACACGCTGAGGACTAAAGTTAAGTCGAGCATTGCAGGGTTTGCTCTCTTGGGGTTTGCCTTGTGCGTTAAAATTGCAATTGTCTAGGTCAAGCTTGAGTTTTATAGCCCTTCTACATTTTTATCAAGGCAAGCTAGGGCTGACGTTCTTGGAAGACCAGAATGAGTCAACTTGTGCTGTACTCTACGGCTCGTACCAAAGACGCCAATATTTTGGACCCAAAAATCGAAATTTTAGGCCACTGCAGTACACTCCCTGGTTTCATGAATTCATGGAGTGAGTGGCACTGAGATTTTCCGATATGTTTAAGATTAATATATGCATGGTGGAAGCTTTGCTTTAAGAGGAACGAATAGGTAGGATTTTGTCTTACTTGAAAAAAAATATGGTCTTTAATCTTAATCATCAATATTT
>JAMKQA010009911.1:0-11471 GCA_024699735.1 Posidonia australis | reverse complement strand
TGATTTGGAGTAGCCATCCACCTAGCCAAAACTCCAAGGAAACACATCCCCTGATCCTTTAGTTTCAGATGTGTGAGTTACAAAAGGATTACAAACATTTGGTGATCTAAAAGGTATGTGAAAATGGGTAAGAGTGAGATTCTCCCAAAACATCTGAGCTTTGCATCACCTTCTATGGTGCCCACGCAACTATCCCTTTATGTTTAAGATACAATGAGGAATGTTGCATATATTTCACCATGTAGAGTTGTGGACTTCATTCTTGCATATTGGTTAAGACTAGTAACTAGCAACCCACAATTTATATCCCTCGATGTTAAGATAGGGATTGACCAAAATTAGTTGAAGTGCAAAAGAACAACAAATGCAAAGTGGAAGCGGCAAATGGAAGGTGCATTTGGCATAGAAACTTGATTTAGATATCAACGAAAGAGCTCAATTGACAATTAGGATAATTGCCTTCTGAGCACTAGACCTGGGGTTTGACTCCCAGCAAATGCATCTCATATTCCAATTTATTAAATGTTTAGACAGAGAAAAGGCCTTTGTGTGCCACTGGATCAACTTGATAGGTACTCCTAAAATACAAATATGCATCACATTCAAGATGGAAACTGGCAAAGAACTATTAACGCAAGAAAGTAGTGAGTCCAAATACAACTTGATAGTTTACTAAATGGTTGTGAAATCATTGTAATCAAGAGAGGTTGAACCTTACGAGGATATATTTATTGTGAAAGTACCCTTGGAAACACCATAAGTATTTTGGTGGTGAAATCAAGAGAGGTTGAACCCTACGAGGATATATATTTCCAAGGAAAATGCTGGTTTAACTTCTTGTAAACACATTTCTGCTAGTTGTTTTTGTCCTTTTTGTTTTTCAATCAGTCTTGTGTGACTAAAAGACACTCTTTTATTTCAAATATTTGGCAAAACGGAGATGCATCACATATTATGATAGGCACTCATTCACATGAAACAACCAAATGCAGAACAGCAGCAAGTGCAAGACGCATCACACAAAAAAAAAGTGTACTTGGTGAGCTTAATATTCTAATTTGCAAACATATTATTACCTGATCAACGTTGATACTGTTGGAGATAGCAAAAGCGAGCTTGGCTATGAATTTACAGTGGGTAAGAATGTAGGTTCTTAGGAAAGTGTTTGATGCTTTAATCTCCACCACTTATCCATGGACATCAACATTCAGCTTTGGTGGTTTAAATCACATAGAGGGCTCAAAAGCTTAGAAACCTAACCATGAACAAAATACACAAGGTAGCAAGACTAAACTTAGGTTATAACAGGAAAGAAGAAAAAGCATATTTGGGGTAGAATCATGATCTAATAATCTGAAGAGATGTTACTTATGCAGTTTTTTTTTTGAAGGTTGTTATGTGGTCAATAGTGATGCTCTAAAACAAGAAAAATAATGAGAAGGGTTTTGTGATCACCATCCATACATTGTAGATTCAGGATCAGATTGCAATCAGGGTGTTTATAGTCCAACGGTTAGGATAATTGCCTTCCAAGCAATAGACCTGGGTTCGACTCCTGGCAAATGCATCTTATATTACAATTTTCTCAATTTTTTGTAAAAAAATCTATTTTTTTTATGTCAATCTGATTAAGTTACTGGTTCTTGTTAGAATTAAAAATTCCATCGAAGTTTAGAAAAAAGGCATGGGCAGATATTTTAAATCCAAAAGGTAGGAAGTCTAATAGAAAATAGGTGTAGGAATTCTTTCCACTGGTTTCTAAAATTGTTTTATTTACCTAGTCAAAGTTGTTATAGCTGGACAGCAAAGTCAATTTTTCTAAGAAATATTAATTGCAACAGTATAGATTTTGCACTGAAGAACTGCAATTGCGTTTGTAGTCCAACGGTTAGGATAATTGCCTTCCAAGCAATAGACCTGTGTTTCACTCCCAGCAAACGCATCCGAATTTCCCTTTTTTATTTTTTTTAAACTAATAAAAGGAACCAAATGTGTTGTGTGCAAACTGACAGGCACTTCTCAGAAGCAATATCCACCTCATTTTGAGATGGGCATTGCTAGAGACCAACTGATAAAAAAGGTAGCATTTAAGAAGAGCATGATGCAATTAAAAAAATGTGTATGTGGTGTCACCAGACCAACTGGTTTGTTTAACTTTGTTAACTTCCTGGTCAGCATTGATTTTTCCTGAAACAGCTAGATTGATAGAAATAAAATGCAAGATGCATTTGAAACATAATTTCCTATGTATAGATATAAAGATATTCGTCAAAAACTAACAACTATCACCCTTTAGTATGGGAAATGCAGAGGGCAATTTACAGGCCTCAAAGGGTAACAAGTGCAAGCAGCATAAGTAAAAGGTGCACTACACGACTACTGTAAATTGGTGTGGCATCCATCTAAATATTGCTGGACAATGCCTATATTTTTTGAGACAGTAAGAGTGAGATAGCTACAAAATCATAAAGGATAAGACTCTAGATTTTTTTTTTGGAAGAAAGGACAATGAAAGGATTGCTAGTCCAATATTAGCCTTCCAAGCAAATTCAAATCCTAGCAAACAGATTTCATATTCCTTTCAGTTGAAATCCTAATGAACTAGAAAATTCTGATTTAATTTAAAGGATTGATAGGCACTTGTTGGAAAAAGATATTCAGCAATATTTAGATTGGCACAGGAAGAGAATAATTTAAATGAAAAAACATAGCAAAAAAGGTGTATTAGGTGTTGATCTGCTAATCTGAAGAGATGCTAGTTATGTGGTTAACATTGAAGCACCGGAGAACAGGAAGAGTGAGAAGGGTTTTGTGACCACTGTCCATGGACTGCAGATTTGGGATCAATGTGCATAGGACCATTTGTAGCCAACAGTTAGCATAATTTCCTTTTAAGCAATAGACCTGGGTTTGACTGCTGGCAAATGCATCCACCCTTTTTAATGAAAAAAGACATCTGATCATTTCATGTAGATCAGAATGACACATATAGTAATAAGTATGCATGAACTTTCACCAGAGAGAAGTAGAAAAGCTGCACAAGTTGAAATTGAAAGAGCATATGTTTGACATAGAAATGGCATATGCAACTGTTGTTACTTAAGAAATTGATACTGTTTTCCTAGAAAATCACAGTTAGATTGACTTAAGAAACAGAGTGGACAACACTATTAATTCTTGGAAATAAAGTCCAGCGAAAGCGTTTGTAGTCCAACGGTTAGGATAATTGCCTTCCAAGCAATAGACCTGGGTTCGACTCCCGGCAAACGCATCTCATATTCTTTTTTTTTTTTGGACTGAGAAAAGACGTCTCACTCATTTATGTAGACTGTAAGAATATGTTAGAATTAGTGGATCCTTATATAGATATTGTGTGTATCCATTTAAGAGGTTCTTTGTAGGTTAAGTAAGTTCTCTCCTACATACAGAGGAGATTATATTCTCTTTAGACATGCAATACATGAATCCTATTCTCTAACTACTCTAACATAGACCAAATGGGTGCCTATGAAAAATAAATATAAAAAAATAGGTTTTAAGATTGATACAGAGATTTATATGCAAGAAGTATAAAAGTGAAAATTGCAAATGAGATTTCAAAGAGGTATATTTGGGGTGGACACTTGATCCAAATGCAAAAATGTTGTTATTGACAAGGTGAGAATTGATACTAGAGATATGAAAATGAGATTGGTTTTAAGGTCATTGCAGGTAAGATTAGATTCTTGAAAACAAAGCACATGAGTGCAATCCTTTTCATAGTAAAACAAATTAATGATAGTGAGGTACACATGCTTAATTATATGGTAAGCCCCCTTTCCCCCTCTATTTTATCACTTTAGTGAAACCAATCAATTCCACATATTTAGTAATATTTGACAGAATCAATGTATCTGTATTCTAAGTTCTAACAGTTAAAATAATCGTGTTCCTTAATGTGAATCCCATGATATGCAAATCATGTTCTTTTTTACATCACAATGTGAGTTATAGATTGGGACTTGACAGAAAAAACTTAAATGCAATATTAAATAGAAAGGGCATTTTGTATAGAAACTTGATCTCAGCTAATAAATAACATGTTAAAACCTATTAAGTGAGATAATAGGTTATTAGTAGCTATACAGGTTATTAGATATCCATATAACTATGCTTCTATTAATACCTATATATACATACTCGTATCTAGTAGTTAAAGTATAACACATTATTTTTCTTTAACATGGTATTAGAGCTTAATCCTAATTCATCACCCATTCACCTATTACTGTTGCCACCATCCTGCACCGTCACTGCCACCGTCTTCCACCACACGTGCCACACCTACAAACCTCTTCGAACCCAACGACTGGTTCCTTTTCGTCCATTAGGTTCCTACACCATCGCCATCTTCTACCATACCTATAGGCCACCTCGAACCCGACGGTTGCTTCCTTTCCTTTGTCGGGTTCTCCTCTCCCCTCCAATGACTCCAACAACCTTTGCCACCGATGAGGGATGCCCATATAAGCTATGTGTCCCTCTCTACCCATGGTAAGAGCTTGTGTTTTGCCCCATATGTGCACAATTTGTGCTTGTTATGGCCTGGTTACTTGCTAATCAGACTGATTCCCCCATTTGTGTGCTCTTGTTGCAAGTTCTACTCATATGGTGGTATTTGAACTCTGTAATGGCTCCCATCTCCAATTGCTTCCATGATTCCTAGGTGCTTAACCTAAGAGGTACAATGATGAAACTTAATGGTAAAAATTATCTCCTCTAGGCCAAAGCATTAACAGTATTCCTTAGAGCTCACAAAAAGTTGAAACATATCATAGAAGATCCTCCCTCACCAGAAGACACCAACTATGACGATGGTTTGTTGTCGATTGTGGTGTCATTTTGTAGTTTATGAATAGCATAAAGGAAAATATTGCTTCGAACGTCCACCCCTATTAAGAGAATCTGGGACACCTTAAAGGATATATATCACCATGTGGAAAATATTTCCCAAATGTTTGAGATCTATGAACAATTCTTCAATCTATAACAAAACCATCACTTTGTTTAGGAATTGTATGCCATCCTCCGTGCTCATGGATGAACTAGATGTTCATCAATCACTTGTATCTAATGTAACAACTCTAAAGGAGTGTTGTAAAGATTTAATTATTGTTAAGTTTTTGTTGACTCTTAGCTCTGAGATTGCATCTACTGAGACACCTTCCTTTCCTGACCAATTGGCCATGATTAGCTCCACTCGTGGTAGTGGTTGAGGACGTGATCGAGAATGTTACTCCGGGGGAAGCTAGGGAAGTAGGAAGCATGATCACTATGGTTGTCCTAATCATACTCCTTACAAATGCTGAGATAAGTTTGACGAATTGAATTGGGTGTAAAATGCTACGACAGATAGTTCTAGTGATACTAAAGCCACTCTAGATATAGTTACCGTTTCAAAGGTAGAGTACAAACGTTTTCTGCAATTCCAGCCCAATCAGCAATCCACTGCCCCCTACTCATGTCTCCACATAGGGTAATGATGCCCCTGTAGTTTTCTAAGAACAGTTTCTAGATTATAGACTTTGAGACTTCCACCTATATATTTGGTAATCGAGATTTTTTCACAGGCTTATCTCATTTACTAGACCTTCATTTTGTTTCCATTATGGATGGTAGATTATGTTCTGTCATTTGTGAAGGAGTTATTCACACTTTCCTCTTAACAAAATTCTCTATATCTTGATTTTCCTATTAATTACTTTCTATTAATGCTATTACCAAAAAATTATTCTGCACTGTAACATTTTTTCCATATCACTGCACTTTATGTACCTGTCTATTCATGATGTGGTTTCCAGGGATTCATTGTCTTCCATTTCTACGCAAAAATCGTCTCTCACTTGTCGTTATCATAAGTTGGGGAAAAGGAGTGGTTTAAGTCGTGAATGTGGTTGTGGACTATATCTACATGTTCGTGATGTCATTTCCAGGAGTTCATTGTCTTCCATTTCTACGCAAAAGTCATCTCTCACTTGTCATTATCGTCTTGACCATCTCTCTCTTTGTAAGTTTCAATAGGTTTTATCGTAGTTGTCAGTTGAGTCCTTCAAGTGTGAGTTGTGTCAGTTAAGTAAGCATCATCATACTACCTATTGTCATCTGTCTAAGTTTGTCAATGATGGTCTTTTTCATTCAGATATTTGGAGTCCTTCTTGTGTTACATCTATTACTGGGTTTCGATATTACATTGTATTTATTGATAATTATTTTCAGATGTCTTGGGTGTACTTGTTGAAAAATCAAGCTCATGTACGTTACATCATCAAACCTTTTTTAATGAAATAAAAACTCAATTTTTTGCTTCTTTAAAGATATTTCGTACTGATAATGTATTAAATTTTGTTTAAAGTGAAATTTATAGTTTTTGTACCTCTTTAGACATTTTACATCAAACCACTTGTCCTTGTATATCCCAACAAAATTGGGTGGTTGAGAGAAAACATCGTTATATTTTTAATATCACTCTCATGATTTAGATGAATGTTCCAAAAGTTTTTTATGTTATTCTCACGACATCCTACCTCATTAATAGGATGCCTTCCTCGGTCTTGTTTGGTGCGGTTCCGTTTAATAAACTATGTCCTGATGATACCTTGTTTTATCTACCTCCTCATGTGTTTGGGGTGTTTGTCATGTTTTGACAAACTCCAACTCAAGTATGTCAAATGTATATTCTTAAGATATTCTCATACCCAAAAGGAATATCATTGTTTTAATCCAACCATTGGACATTTTGGTGAGTCCACACCATTTTTTAGGCCATCTTCCCATCCTACGTCTCTTGCTTCGGTCTCTCTTTGTTTTTCTCATTGATGATTTAATTTCTAATGGTACTTTTGTGGCTTCTATTTGCCCTTTACTGGTTTATTCTCATCAAACACGACAAACTCTTCTACTTTCATTGCCAATTGATTCCTCTTCCACGTCAACAGGCCTAACTCCCTTTGATTTAAATATTACTATTATACTTTATTAGGGTAAGCAATTGGTTACTGCTTATCTTATTTCTCATTTTGCTTGTTATAATTGTCTTCACTCCACTTTTTGCTAATTTGCCTTATCTATATCCTCCATGTCTATATACCCAGGAACTACAAAGAGGCTATTAACATTCCACAATGGCATGCTACCATGAAGGAGGAAATATAGGTGTTGAGGTCACGTGGTACATGGATTCAGGTTTCTCATCTAGTTAATGTTTCTTTTCTGGACTGTAGATGGATTTACACCATCAAGTATAAATCAGATGGCTTAATGGATCGGTACAAAACACGCCAAATAACACGTAAATTCACACAAACATTTGGTGTTAATTATGTTGAAGCCTTCTTTCCTACGGTCCAATTGAATTCCATTCATATATTACTCTCAATTTTTATAAATCAATCCTAGCAAATGCATCAATTCAATGTCAAAAATACCTTTCTCTATGGTGATTTTGCAGAACATGTCTTAATGGAGCAACCTCTAGGGTTTATTACTAAGTGAAAAAAATATTGTCTGTCACCTCAAAAAAGTAATTTATGATCTCAAGCAGAACTCCAGAGTATTGTTTGAAAAGTTCAGCAACATTGTCATGGCAACATGTTTTCAAAGATGTGCAGTTTATTACTTTGTGTTTATCAGAAGACACACCACCGACAATGTTGTTCTGGTTGAGAAAACCTTTTGTTACAAAGAATATGGACAGACCTAGATACTTCCTTGATATAGAATTCACTTATTAAAGACCAGATGGTAGTATTGCAAAGGAAATATGTTCTTGACATTCTCCAAGAGACGAGACTCTTGGGCTGCGAACCATAAAACACTTTAATTGATCAAAACCCTGATTTATGGAACAATTCTTCTAAATTGTTTGAAGATGTTGGACGATATATAAGGCTCATTGGGAAGTTGATTTACTTAACTATCACTAGTTCAAATATTTCATATGTAATTGGCCTCCTTAGTTAATTCATGCATGAACTACAAATGATACATTGAAAAGAAGCACTACATGTACTAACATACATTAAGGACACACCAGGAAAATGTCTCATTTACCAAAAGCATGGACATCTTAAAATTGAAGCCTTCTCTGATTCTAGTTATGCAACAAACAATAGAGATATAAAAGTTATATTAAATTATTGTACCTATGTTAGGAAAAATCTGGTTACTTAGAGAAGTAAGAAATAGAATATAGTATCCAACTCTAATGCAAAAACTGAATATAGATACATGGTACAGGCTGCATGTGAAATGATTTCGCTTAAGTCTCTTCTAACAAAGTTAGTTGTACCAATTCAAACCCTTATTCCTATGCATTGTAATAACCAAGCAACCATATGCATTACTAATAATCCTATTTTTCATAAGAAGACAAAACATATTGAAGTTAATTATCACTATGTGAGAGACACAATTATGAAAGGAATCATCTCAACTTCGTATGTTTCTTCTTTTGAATAGCTTACAGATAACTTCATTAAGAATCTAGCCTTAGGTATTTTTGAATTTCTTTATAACAAGTTGAGATAAATATATATACTTCAGTTTGAGAGAAAGTGTTAAGTGAGATAATAAGTTATTAGTAGTTATACGGGTTATTAGATATTCATATAACCACATTTCTATTAATACCTACACACACACACATAATTGTATCTCTAGATTGAAGTATAACACATTATTTTTCTCTAACAAAACTTATTTACATAATAAAGGCGGTTAGTGCTGATAGACAAAGAATAAGATGGGCTTTGAAATGACAAAATACTAAAGTAATTTAGGCATTTGGAGGAAAAGCAACAAAAAAGCGAGAGGATTTTTTTATTTATAAATCTAATAGTAGATGAGTATCCCTCGACAAATCTTATTTTGCAGAACAATTTTGTAACATTTTAAAGATTTATTTATCAATCTAGTAGAACAAGTACCTTTTTCACAAATCTAATGTAGGAGAACAACTAGATTCTCCCGAACGTGGTTCAACAAGAGCATTTGTAGGCCAACAGTTAGGATAATTGCATCTTGCTTTCTTTTGGTTCAATCTTTTGGCTAACAAAAGCATACCACATCTGTTCAAGTGGAACTTGTAGTTTTCACACTCTCTTTTTTAAGCAGTAAAGATCGATTTCATTGAAGTTTCCACATTTTTTTATGAAACTTCTTTTTTGCATAACGCACAAGAGTTGGGTATTGACAAAAGATAATTTGAATACAGAAATATAGCTGATGTATAGTAAGAGTTGAGATGAAAAAGGAGGATGTAATTGGTAGAAACCTGACTAAACAATATGCTATTTATCTTTAACATGGACACATGACAAGCAATTAAGAATAGGATAGGCACTGAAATAAAAATGGGTGAGAGAATAAATTCTTGACAACAAGTTAAGATGGTTGCAGCCCATAGACAGAATACGATTGGCTTTCAAATGACAGTAGGAAAAACTATAGATTATTGAGACTTTGGGTCAGGATCTGCTATTCTGTGTACACCATAGATATTTGGAGATCACTTGTATAATTTTTGTCTATCCTTTAGACATATTGTCTAAAGACCTGTGCAGTTGGATATTCATTAATATATGAGCTCCTATCCTTTCCTCAAAAAGGCTCAGCAAAAGCATTTGTAGTCCAATGGTTAGGAATTAGGATACTTGCCTTCCAAGCAATAGACCCAGGCTCTACACACAACAATCACTTCATGTTTAGAATAAATGGAAAGGGTTACATACAATTTAACGTATGCACCTCACAACTGCACATTGGCTCTAGTGTAGTGGTTGACTACCAACAATTGATATCAATTAATACTAATCAAGTTCAGTGCAAAAGAACAGAGTGAAAGCAGCAACTGAAAGGTGAATTTGGCATAGAAACTTGATCCAAGGGCCAGCAATAATGTTTACCTGGTCAAGGTTGATACAATTGGAAAGAGCAAGGATGAGATAGGCCTTGAAATCAAAGCATGCACGAGTTTAGATTTTTGGAAACAAAGTTCACTGAAAGCGTTTGTAGTCCAACGGTTAGGATAATTGCCTTCCAAGCAATAGACCCGGGTTCAACTCCCGGCAAACGCATCTTGTTTTTAATATATTTTGACTTTTTTAAAGGTTCTTTCCTGTGTCATCGTGTCAACTTAATAGGTACTCATCAAAAACAAATGTGAAATGTCCAGCACATTTAAGATGGACATCGGCAGAGAACTATTTAGATGCAAAAAATAACTGAGTCCACCATACAATTGAGAAATTGGTATAGAACCTCCATCAAATGGTCCGTGGAAATGCTGAAAGTCAGCACCCTTGGAGACAACAAGAATGATATTTAATGAAATCAAGAGTGATCGATGCTCGAGAAGTTAGCTGTTTTCCTAGAAAAAAAAATATAGGTTTAATTTGCAGTAAAAACTTTCATGGGTCGTGGTTTTCTTATTTGATTTTAAATCGGTGTTGTGTAGCTAAAGTATATGTTTTTATTTGAATATTTGTCAAAAAGAGATACATGTCACATATTAGGATATATGTACAAACAAAGGACAATTGCAGAATGGTAGCAAGTACGAGATGCATGAGGCAAAAGGTTCACTAGTGAAATGTAAGTGTTAATCTGCAAACAATATTGTTACCTGATCAATGTTGATACTGTTGGAGACAGCGAGATTGAGATAGGCTGTGAAATCACAGTGGGTAAGAGTATAGATTCTTAGAAAAGTGCTTGATGGCTGATTCCCCATCTCTTCTCCATGGAAAACTACGTTTAGCTTTGCTGGTTCAAATCACATAGGTGGGCTCAAAAGCAGAGCAGCCTAGCCACAAACAAGATATACAACCTAGCAAGAATAATGTAAGGTAATGATAAGGAAGAGGAAGAAGCGTAGTTTAATTTATAGACTCATCTACGTGGTAATGAACTGAGACTGGAATAAGTTACTGGTACACTATATGAGAACTCCAAAATCCAGAAAGTAACTTCTCAATTTGACAACAACAAAAACCCCCAGGTGATGTTCCATAAAGAATAAACACTTAGAAGTTAGAATGGCCATTCAGTTCAGCAGTGCTAGCCGCTAAATGCAAGATCACAAATACAGATACACACGTAGGCAAACTTAGAAAGAATATTAAGACATGACAAGTCCTGGCAGTGTGTAAAAACACCGAAAGTCCCTTAATTTGTTCGATCTTCTAAGAAAGATGAAAGCAAAGGCACAAGATCCAGCCTGATTTCCAGAGTTCCTTATTTATTACAAAATGAAACTTCCATTTTCAAACGGATTCACGAGTTCTAGTCGCTCAATATCCGCCACGGTGCCATTGGAACTGGAGCTTTTCCAGCTAACATGACTAAACTTAGCAGAAAACTATAGCAAATCGCAACAGAACTAGCCAGCAGCAAAACCCTAATCAAAAACAGACCTTGAGCACGAGAGAGCCGGA
>JAMKQA010009910.1:0-10364 GCA_024699735.1 Posidonia australis | reverse complement strand
GCCCAGCTAGAAAAAATAAATATACGTAAAAAAACATCATAAAACCCACACCAAATCGTGAATACCAAAATCCTTCTTCAACTCGATAGCAAACGTTCCTTCATTTATTCCACCTCCAGACCTCGGAGAATATTCATCAAGAGAAAACCTTTTGAAGATGCTTATTACTCCAGTACTACAACAACAAAAGACTCTACAAGCACAACCAAGTGTACACCACAAAGAACACAAAACAGAGAGCAAAAGAACCAGATCAAACCCAATGAACGGATTTTTCTAAAAAAATACAACAAATCCAAAGCCCCACGCCACCCATCACTCCAAACCAACCAACTTCTCTAAACAAACCCCAAAAAAGACACATTTTTTCTCCATCTCACCTCCTGTTCTGGAACCAGACTTTGATCTGCTTCGGCTCGATGTTGGACAGAATCGGAAAGTCCCTAATGATCTGCTGCCTCCTCTGCGAGCTGGGCTTGGGGCACTCAGTATACACCCTCTCCAACGCCTCCACCTGCTCCGGCGTGTACCTCACATACTTCCCAACATCCATCTGCCCACCCTTCTGCGGGCTCACCACCATCGCCATTTTCGCTCCCCACCCACAAATACACACAAGACGAAAACCCTAGAAAACAAGTAAAAAGCAAACTTGGGAGGCGTCCGAGGCTTGGGGAACACTAAACAGACGTTTCTCTCTTCCGTCTCCTAGGCAGGAGAGAGCCCCCACCTTCCCGCATGAGCGACTATGGCGAGAGGGAGAACCCTAGCCCGACAAGAACGAGAGGAGTGGGGTGGAAGAGTGGGAGGAGGAGGTGGGTTGTGTCGCCCATTTCCCAATGGAAGAGAGGAGGTAGAGCAAAGAAGAAAACTTGGTGTGGTATGAGGAAAGCAGGAGGGGGAAGTGGTGAGCTCAAATAAAAGAGCTGCCGAAGTGTTGGCTCTAGAGAGAGAGACATGAGTAGAGGACAACCATTTTATTGTTTTTTAAGTTTTATTTATTTTATTTTATTTTATTTTAATATATATATATATATATATATATATATTAAAATCTGCATTTTTAAAGATTTACCAGTGTTTTTTCGAGAGCGGAAGAGTTATGCGTTAGACCTTGAAGTTTGCAATTGCTTCTGCTGGTTTTTTTTTTTTTTTTTTTTGAGAAGAAATCTTGATGGAAAATTGAGATTGTTTTTGACACTGTGGTGGACTAGTAAAAGAGAGAATAGGCCCACGACAATGAAAGCCTAATCGGGTTAGGTCGACTAGATCTAGAAGCAGGCTAAGATCGAGCTGAGCCTCCTCTTGAAGAATCTTAGCGTAGTCTTGGTCCTCTGTTCGTTGTTGAATCATGTCTGGTCTTTGAATCTATTTTTAACTTGTGTATTTTAAAAAATATTTAATTATGAGAATAAATAAAGTTTAAAAATTAAATAAAATATTTTATTATTTTTCTAATAATTTTTTTTGTAAGCAGTAATCTATTGATTAATAAGAAAAAATATCACACCCAATTGAATCACATCAAAGTATTATGTCTCAACAATTACAGACGGGATAAACAACAAATATGCCTCCAAAATGAGAAAGCCAACAGCTGGTAATATAAAGCAGTTATAGATTATCAAAAATTGAAATTTTGAAATTCGACTAACAAAGTATTAATCAAGAGTAGGTACTTCATCTACAGCAATCAAGGAGGCCTGATTGGAAGCCAAGGACCTGGTAGTTTCAGGAGCATGGGTTGTGTGCTCCAACACTCTTTCGTGTGCCAAGCATGAGAATGCATGAAGGGTCTCATCTTTTTCATAACCTTCACCCATATAGTCGATCCAACAAGTACAAATAGATGAAATTTCATTAATTATGATGCTAGGGGTTTTAGATATTCTCCTGAAAATACGGTTATTCCGTTCCTTCCAAATGTACCACAAAATTGTTTGAATGAAAGTGTGACTGTCTTTAATAGAAAATTCAGATATCACAGTAGGTAAAAATGTATATAGATCAGCAATAGAACAAATTGCAGGATGCAGAGGGCCCTGAATAAAAGTCTTCCATACAGTTGTGGCAAAAGATCAATAGATGAATAAATGGTTAGTAGTTTCCTCAAACTCCTGCACAAAATACAAATTATAGGTCTGTTCCATCCCTTTTTGCAGAGGTTAGTTTTAGTTAATACCTTATTAAATAGAACCAACCAAGCAAATAATTTAACCTTTAATGGTGCCCAACTGAGCCAGATATGGTCATGAAGATGAAATCTAAGTCCACCGTCATTTAAAACTTTGTATCCAAAGTTTACAGTATAGCAGTTTTTAATAGGAGTCCATTCCAAAAAGTCCTCCTCAGGACATAGTCTGATATTATATAATATTTCATTGAGAGTGTTGACCTGAGTTTGTAAATGGTCAAAGTTTTCAACAGGCATAGGTCCACTAAACAGCTTACCAAAATCTGATCTAAAGTATTCCAGTGTTTTTGCAATGGAGGTCTTTTTAAACTTGGCTAGTTGAAAGAGGTCAGGAAGCATATTTCTTAGTTTTTCCCCATCCCACCATTGATTTTCCCAAAAAATAATGTTACTTGCATTTCTAACTTGGAAGTTGGTGAAACAGTTGAGAAAACTAAGGCAGCCTTTAATTTCCTACAAGAGTGGAGAGGATCTACCAGACGACACATTTAGAAGTGCCCCTGTCCATGATCTAGGCATATATTTGGCTTTTAGAATTTCTTTCCATTTTAGAGAATATGAATTAAAAAGTAGCTGCCATAGCAGTTTAGATTTTAGGGCATGTTAAAAAATTTAAGATTAATAATTTCCCATCCTTTTTGATCTTTTGATCTGCATAGTGAGGCCCACTTAACCAGATGGAAGATGGGAGAGGTAGCAGAATAGTCTTTCCATAGAAATTTACACTTAAGCTTATCAATCACTTTTTCCACTGGACTTGCAAGTGAAGAACTGACATGAAATAGGTAGGGATAGCTGAAAGCACTGAGTTGACAAGAGTTAGTCTTCCTCCTAAGGATAATTGCTTAGCCTTCCAGAAAGATAGTTTTTTTGATATTTTGTCAATAACAGGGGACCAATCATTAACATTTGCTCTCCTGAAATGCAGAGGTAAACCCAGGTATTTGATTGAGAGAAGGGATGTAGCACATCCAATAACTTGGGAGGATCTGTTAGTAGAGTCATCAGGGACCCTAATACCAGTAAGGGATGATTTCTGAAATTAATTTTTAATCCTGAACAAGTTTAAAAGCAACATAGAATCCTCTTGACATTAATTATATTTTCCTCACTAGCTGATAGAAATAAAATTGTGTTATCTGCATATTGTATGTTTACAATATGAGGTCCATCATTTGGTAGCTGAATTCCAGAAATCAAATTATTGTCCACAGCAAGTGATAACATCCTATTAAGGATGTTTGTAACGATGATAAAAAGTAGTGGAGATAATGGATCTCCCTGTTTTAATCCATTAGATGATTTAAAGAATCCTTTTGAGGAGTCATTAACCAAGATAGAAAATCTTGCATGAGAGATACACATCCTTATTCAATTTGTCCAATTGGGGCCACAACTTAATCTTGAAATGGAATTCAGTAGAAAATCCCAATTGACATTATCGAATGTTTTTTCAAAATCCAATTTGAGAACATACCTAGGAATTCCAACAACATTCATATAATGCAATGTTTCTTGAGCCACCAAAAAACAATCTCCTATAAATCTTCCCGGAATGAAAGCACATTGGGAATTATCTATGATTTTATCAATCACAAGGGAGAATCTAGAAGTCAAAGTCTCAGTGATTATTTTGTATAGACTGTTAATCAGACTGATAGGTCTAAAGTCTTTAATACATTAAGCCCCTCTAATTTAGGAATAAGAGAAATGAAGGTTTGATTAATAGGCTCTAACAAGTCTGAATCTGTGGAGGTGTGAAGGCTGTTAAAAACTTCAGAAATATCTACTTTGATCAGGTCCCAGCACTGATGGAAGAAGCACAAAGAGAATCCATCAGGGCCAAGAGCCTTATCTCCAAGCAATAACTTAAGATTTCTGTGGATTTCTTCCAAAGAGAAAGCTCTTTCCAAAGTCTCAGGATTTGGGATCATTGTAGGAATTAATATATCCCAGTCCAAGTGTGGAATATATCCTTTAGGCTTGTTGAATATCCTTGTAAAGTGTTCCTCTAATTCTTTGGTGATTACAGTAGGGGAGTAGATAATATTGTCCCTAATCTTCAGGGAATGAATGGCATTCTTTCTCCTCCTACAATTAACCATATTATGAAAGAAGGTTGTATTTAAGTCCCCTTTTTAAAGCCATTGGATTCTAGATTTCTGTTTCTAATAAACTTCTTGTTCTTGAAACAAGGAATGATGCTCACTCATAAGATCTCTCTTTAAAGTCAGCAGATCATCTTGGATTTGGGAAGATTCAGCTAAAGAATCTATAAAAGCAATTTAGGATTCTATGGACAATAGTCTGTATTTTCTTTCCTCCCTAACAGGTCATATCCAACCTCTTATCTGTTGTTTTAAAAGTTTCATTTTGAGTGCAAATTTGGCCACAGGTGTAGTGGAAATGCTAAAATTGTAGGTTTTGTGCCAACAATTTTCAATGAAAGGTATAAATTCCTTGATAAGGAACCATGACTTATAGAATTTGAAAGGGGTAGGGCCACAATCAATGGGTCTAATATTGAGAGTGATGGAGATATGATCAGAAACCACCCTAGTCTTGCCCAGACAATAAGAATTGGAGTATTTATCTGCCCAGTCAAGCGATATAAGGAATCTGTCAAGTTTGACCACAGTTGGTTGGGCTTGCATGTTAGACCAGGTGTACTTAAAATTACTAGGGAATAGATCCACTAGAAAATTACTGTCTATAAAAGCATTGAATAGTTTCATAGCTGAAGTTATAGTACATCTAGCAGAATGTTCATGGGAATATCTAATTATATTAAAATCTCCCCCAATAACCCACCTGGAATTCACCATTGAGCTAAGGGATTTTACTTCCTCCATAAATCCAGATTTTAGTCTATGATCACAAGGACCATAAACTCCAGTAAGCCACCAATCAAAGCCATTTGAGAAATTACTAAAGTTTAGAGAAAGATTGTAGGTAGCAGATATTGTGTTTACTAGATTTATATATCTATCATCCCATTCAATTAGAATTCCCCCTGAGGCACCAATTGATGGAATGAAAGACCATTGAGTTAATAGTCCAGCTCCTAGGGATCTGAAGATATGGGGAGAAAAATTTCCTCGTTTAGTTTCACTAATTATTATAATGTTGCATTTAGTAGATCTGATTAAATTGCTAATGGCTCTTTTTTTCCCATTGGAGCCCAACCCTCTAATGTTTCAAGCTGAAATGATCATTAATATTGGATTAGATGGAAAGAGAAGCTAAGTTCTCAACCAAATCAGTATTATCCTTTAAGTTGATACAAGTTAAACCCTGATCAACTCTAATAGAATCAAGGAACTTCTGAGCCTCAGCTGTAGAATTCAGTGGGATACCTACTTTCTTACAAAAAATTATAAATTGGTCATATGACTCCCAAGTAAGTGCATCATGCATAAGAAGACTAGCCGAATTTTCAAAATTAGAGCCATTAAAACCAGTAAGGGCTAAAGTGTCCTTATCAAAATGTAAATCTTTATTCAGAAGGTTAGAAGTTATAGAGGGCGGGTTACCAGTACTTGGTGGATGGATAGGGGTTGAAGGATGAGTCTCTGAGGCAATATCTGAAGGGCTAGCCAAATCATCTTTTTTTAGATAATCAAAAACAACAAGTACCCTTTTAAATTTAGCCAAAGATAGATTTCTGGCTTTAAGTTCAGCTTTCACAAATTTGGATGCTTCAGAAACAGTGTGACTAGCCTCTACGTCAGAAATGTGAAATTTTTGAATCTCTGCAGAATCATGGTCAGCACCTGAGCCAAGAGATGGAGTAGGCAAGATTCCAGCAGAATATACTGAGGGGGGGATAGTGGGACTAATGGGTCTGATCCATATGTTTTTTCCTCCTCTAGCCTGCTTGTTACCCTTACCACCTATCCAACCTTTATTTTGTTTAAAGGACTTGCGAATAGGGTTAAGAACACTAGAACCAGAAGAAGGTTGTATAGTCTTAGAAGACCAAGTATGGAAGGAGCTAGTGGTGGGGTTGGAAAGAGTGAAGTTAGAGGAACAAATGTCCCAACTGCGACGGTATCTGATAGGGTAAACCAAATTGCCAAATGCAAAAAAAGACAATCAGGGATGTCTTTACCAGGATGGACCCTGATTCTAACTCTAGAGTACCCTAAGAACTTAACAAAATCAATGGAAAGATCCACTTCCAACAACTCCGCAAATCTTGATACCATATGGTGGAAAATATGAACATTCCAGATATGTTGGGGGATGCCTTCTAGTCTAATCTACACCCCTTCTTCCTTTAAAGTATGAACTGCGTTGGAGTTGGGAGACCAGGGAATGAAAGAAGCTGATATCATTTGCAGGGATGCTCTATACATGGTTAAATATTCATTTCTAGCCTTGGTTGAAGAGAAGACGAACAAGAATTTGCTTGGTGAGAAGACCTGAACCTCGACTTCGGATGCACAAGGCCAGCTAGACTGAATATGATCAACTAAGATTTGTTTGGTTAACTGGGAAGAGTGAGAGGTGACTATCGCACTCCAAGATAAAGCTAGGTAGTGATCGCACACTGCTTCGGAAGGAGGTAATATAGTGGGATAATGGGAGTTTAACCCAGCCATGCTGAGGGGATGGTGAGGAGAGACTTGAGTTGCCTGAAATAATTTGCAGATAGCTGCGGAGTAAGAGGGAGATTTACATTTATAACAGATTCCAACAAACTTGCATCTCTTTTATTGATGACCCTTAAGACCATAAGTGAAACATCGCCTAGAGGAACGACAAAATCTTACCCGGGGTGAGAAGACGGGCCTCTTCCGAGTAACCACCTTCCAACCTTCGTCAATAATAGAGGCGGAGAAGTTTTCACAGAAGAGTCCAGACTCGGAAGAGCAGGAGGGGGTTTTGCAGGAGAAGAAAGTGGAGCGTATCTGTTGCCAACGCCAAGATAGCTTTTGTCGTAAGGAAGAAGGGAGGGATGAAAATTACCGTCAAAATATCCGCTGTTAGAGAATATCTCTGTGTCAGAGATATGGTCTGATATGCATGAAATCCCGCTAGTAGAAGAAGATTGGCGAGGTATGTCTGCAGGAGAATTAAAGTCAGTATGAGAGGAATTAATGCCAAGAGAAGGGTAGGAGTTATGAATAATAATATCAGCGGAGACGGTGCCGTCACCTTGGGAAGTGAAAGAGTCCGTCGAAAAGACATTAATCATGTCATTAAGATTAGCGGTAAAGCTTTCCTCTAAAGAATAGGTCGTAGTGGGATTGTGCTTAAGAGTGTGGTTAAGTTGATAATTGGTGGCGTATAAACCGTGCAAACCCACACCGAGTTCAAGGAGTTCCAATAGCCCTGACACCTCTGTCAGTGTCATGGCACACTACCCTAGGGGATTTCCGATGATCGGAGAAGAGAAAGGCAGTCGAACACGCATCCGTCGGAGAAGAAGTACAAGGGATTGTCTCCGATAGGGGAACGCCACCAGAGGAGGGAAAAGGAGAGGGGAAGCAATAAGAAGATTCAAAAATGTGAAACTCCTCGTTGTACACCTCCATTAGAACTGAATCGTCACAATCATCACTGGGGAGATCCCTTTCTGACCGGTCGGAGAATAAATCTCGCCCACAGTTTGAGGAGACAAGAGATGAAAAGAGTGAAACGAAAATACCAGATCTAGCTAAAAATCTAACCAAAAAAACATCAATATTCATCTTAGACGGAAGCACACATTTAACCAAAAATTTCAAACAACTCCCTGGAATAATAACAATAAGAAACAAGTTGTCAAAAACCCTGTCCATGCGGTGAATAAATCTCTATCCAGGGGAGAGAGCCAGATCTGAGGTGTATTGAACAAAAAGAAAGCGCCTTGAATCTAGCCAAAACAACCTAACTCCCCTCGCTCGAATTGCCAAGCGAAATGATTCCGATGTGGAATCAGAAAGAGGTTCAGAAGAAACAGGGCCAGGGGGCTTATCACAGGGAAATAGCGATTCCCCGGAAGCACATACCTGAGCATTAAAGGCGGAGTAAGCGGAGGAAAGTTTAACAGACCTGCGACGGGGAGGGCGAGCCTCCACGACCATAGGATCGACATCTTCGACCAAATGGCTCTTGAAGGCCTGCCAGTCAAACCAGGTAGCTTGCTGTAGAAGATCTCGGGTGTGGGAGAAGTTGTCGGAGTGTCTCTGACGCGAGAGTCACTAGGATTTCGAGTATCTCATCTCTTCATTATTTTTCTAATAATTGAAATTACATAAATATGTTTTGATAAAATTTTACAAGATATAATAAAATATAATTATAAAATTAATATAAATTCATTAAAAAGAATTTTCATTAGAAGTCGCATCATCATCTTCTTATTATTCATTGTTCAACTTTAAATTAGACTAGAATAGTAGACAAATAAGTAGAAATGTAGTATTAATAATATGTAGAGAAAATAAAGAAGAATTGAGAATATTGAGAATAGATAAGAGTTGAGAATACAGACTGGTCCTAGACTCAAGCCTAGGCCAACAAACCTTTAGCTTGAGTCAAGGCTGGTCGGACCCTTGCATACCCACCCGCTAGCCCCACTTGTCTCGATCTGGGCCTTCAACTGGCTCAACTAAGCTCAAGTCCTTTTCGAGTCAAGTTAGGACACTTTCAGATAACTTGTTCATTTTTATACTTCTACATCCATGGGAATTTAGAATTTGATATTCGTTCTATTTCATGTTTATTTGCTTATTTGGTTTTTGAAATCACCCCATTTATTATTCTTACAACTTTAAACTTAATGTTATAGTTTAATTTGAATGCAAATCATTATTAAAATTCTATGGCTAAATTTAAATAGTCTAATCAGTTGTATAAAGAGCATCTAAGAAAACGTGAGATTGGAATGCATTGTAGACTGTTTATGGTTAGGTTTTATCTTTAATAAAACAAAAAACGTTACTAAGCTTAGAAATGGATTATGGAAGTAAAAGAAAAAAAAAAAACAACAACAACAACAACAACAAAGGTGAAGAGGTAGCCTTGACAAAATCCTAAAGCCTTGGAGCAGCAACATGCGAGGTAAATGTTTTGCATATCAGTTTGCCCAAAAGCTAGCTCATTCTTTTCCTGCAACTATGGGCAAAAATGTTTACAAAATATTCCCTTTGCACTGTGCTGCTATTTGCAGTGGGGCTCTGGCGTTACTGCAGCAATGCAGCCGCAGCGTTGCAGCCGCTGTTGTTTTTTCTTGGATAAATAAAGCAATGCTCCACTGTAAATGTAATCTCTCTCCCTCTCTTCTGCTCCTCACATGCTAGACCTAACACAAAAACAATAATAATATCTTCTTCTAATGCACATTTCAAAACGATAATAACACTCAACTTCTCTGTTTTTTAAGTCTGATTTTTTGTTCAGTGCTCGAGAAAAGCTGGATACCAAACAAAGTTCATGTTTGTTGCTTATATTACATAAATTTTTTTCCTTTTCTTTCCTTTTCTTTTCTTTTCCTTTCCTGCATGAAAGAAATACATGCAATGGCACCAAGCGTTCCCTTCTCTGTTTTTTAAAAACCTCTATGCGTATATGATGATGATGATGATGGATGGCATCATGCTTGCAATGGTTGTTCCACATTTGTAGAGGTTTTATAATCAATGTGCTGCACCACATGGGAGGTGATGGAGAGAGCATGCCTTGTCCGGGGGCAATGGGGGAGGTTCGTGGGACCCACCGAATCCCCAAACAAACGGCCCAGATCTGTTTTCCATGTCCCCGTGCTCTCTGGTCGCTCTCTTCCTCCTGCTTCTTCTTCTTCTTTTCTTTCTTTTTTTTTCCCTGTTTCCGCTTGAAAAAATAAATGTACCCTGCTCTCTCTCTTGTCTTACATACACGATGAGTAATACACCCTGTTATTGCATGTAAATTCTTGTCGTTGTCAAGCGACCACCCCCCACTAAGTGGTGACGGATGCTTTAGTGGTGGTTGAGGTTTTTTGACCGCTTGTGCTTGGTCTCTTGCCACAACAAAATTTTGCGGTTTCCATGAGAATCTCTGCATCAAATGTCACAAGATCTTTTTACCATTTCCACACCACGTCTTCTCTCTCTCTCTCTGTATCACTATTTTTCATCAACTATTGGGTAGTCAATGTGCGTACCTCCAAGGTACTATCAGTTTTTAATGATAAGTAGTTGTT